>CAWUFW010017235.1:22500-271942 GCA_963921515.1 Calotriton arnoldi
GAGATACTGAGACCTAAAGGTAAACAGCCAGAAAAACATGGTCCACCAAGATTTATAACAACATACAGCAAGGAAAGTGGACAAATCGTGAACAAAATCAGGAAATATTGGCATCTAATCTCTGGGGATCCGGACATTGGAAAAACACTTGGAAGTAAACCAAAGGTCACCTACAGGAAAACAAAATCGCTTAAAGATGTATTGGTATCAAGTCATTTTAAAGAAGTGGGATCAGACAATTGGCTTGGTATCCACCAAAAGGGTTTAAAAAATGCAATCTCTGTAAGGCCTGCAAGATTGGGATGAACAAAAGCTCTATCACGGACCCCAATGGAAACATCATTAAAATCGACCAAAAAATCTCATGTACGTCAACTTTTGTCATCTATGTGATTGAGTGCAATTGCGGGATGACTTACATAGGGAGTACCATATGCATGCTAAAGAAGCGAATTCTTGAACATATCCGAGCAGTGAAGAACAAGGATATGTCGTATGCAACTGCCAAGCACATGGCGTCCTGTCAAAAAAGTGATTGGAGAGCCATGAAGTACTATGGAATTCACATGATACCCCAAGATGAACGCGGGGGGAATAGAATAAAAAAACTAAGACAAATGGAATCACGTTTCATTATTCGATTAAGAACAAAAACCCCCGGAGGGATCAATAATGATGAAGAACTTTATGTACATTTGGACTGAGCAACTAATCTTGAACTATATATATGATATACACCAATATGAAAAGTATAGCTAGAATTTTAACATTTAAGATAGATATTCCAACTGACTAGACACGAATTGATTTGTTAATTGGTGCACTTGAATTTAGTGATGACAGTATGTATAACACATAAATGGTAAGGTTGTTTTACAGATATGGTACTATATCATTGAAAATGGTTATTGAAATTCAAAGCAAGAGTGCACTAACTGTACAAATCATGAGGGAAATGAATGATTAAGCTCTCGGGTACTATACCACTGATATATCAGAATTTAGGATTATAATTGAGACTAGGTAGATTGCCTTAATCAAATACGAAAGACCTGAAAAAATGCCTTTTCTCTTTTTTGTTTGTATAAATGTAAATAAAGTTAATTGAAAGTATATATACTACAACTCCCATAATGCCACATTGAGGCAAATATGGGATAAATAGTAGAAACAAAGAAAGACTCACTAACCGTGATCAAGGCCGTGTAGGCTGAAACGCGTTGGTCTGAGTGCTGAACCTAACTTGAAATAAAGTAAGCTTAAATCCAAGCTTTGAGTGCCGCGTCCTTCGTTTCAATATTGATGTTTTTGGGCCAGGATCCGGCCCCTACGCAGAGCACCCGCTGACGAGCGCCCTGGGTCATAGGATCACATTGCACAAAAAAAAAATATATATATATGTGTATATATATATATATGTGTGTATATATATGTGTGTGTGTATATATGTGTGTGTATATATATGAGTGTATATATATATATGTGTATATATATATATGTGTGTATATATATGTGTGTATATATATATATGTGTGTATATATATATATATGTGTGTATATATGTATGTATATATATGTGTGCACAAAACCCTTGCTCCAACAGGAAAAAGGCACACACAGGAAGCTTGTATGGATACGGCTTCTATTTAATGAAAAGGGTACCCTACGACCCTGCAGCTGAAAGAGAGATGCGTTTCGGCTATTCAACAGCCTTTATCAATCTGATGAACGCCCTTATTTTACAAAGCATATATAGTGCCTAATGCATGGAAATGGTAGAAATACTGCATGAGCCACAAACACATTAAAATGAATTTACACATATACAAAAACTACTCAATCTAACAACAATATCTTGCAGGGTGTGCAATTGTGTAAATCATGAAATCAAAATTGAAATGCAGCTCATAATCCCTTGCATCCACTTCTAATAAATAACATATGGCGTCAATCACCTGTCATGAAGATTAAAAATGAAAGTAAAACATAAACTTTGGTCTGAATATATCTGGGTCATGTTGTCAACCTGAAATGCCGAGTTATACTAACAGAATTCTGCTCGTCTCATGTCTGCCGAGTGATGTATTCCCGTATTTTTGTCTTAAACAATGACGTATGAATTACGATCAATATTATATAATACAGAAACCCTTTTAGAAAAAATATATAAATAAACATCATGATTTAGATCATGTGCAGTAGTAAATATCGCCCAATAGCAATTGACATCACAGTTGAACATCAAATTCGCCGTAACTCATAAGAGGACTGTTACGAGACTACCTGTCCCATAATGCCTTAGTGTGACATCATCTATTCAATGTCCAGAGATACGGCAAATAACCAACTTAAATGTTCACAAGCACTAATGCGGTATGGGCCCATTGCACAGTTCAAATACGAGTCAATGTCACCAAGTTGCTGCAAAGTTCCGTGAAAGACAAATGATAAAAGTTCCACTGCTCAGCAAACACTGCATGAATGAAGGCAGATCCCAGGCATTACAGACGATCCGATCAAGAACTCCCACTGTTTGTAGCAGCCCACGTAAGTCTTACAGCAGGGTGGGGGGGATCCCCATACCAAGATTAATAAACACCACAAGCCTCACCACGTTTGAGGTAATACCCATGTGGTGCCCAGTTACCAGAGTTTACCTCGGACTCCTGAGGGAAACAGCAGGGTATATGATGAAACTCTGTCTCCGCACTGAAATATATATATGTGTGTATATATGTATGTGTATATATGTGTGTGTATATATGTATATATGTGTGTATATATGTATATATATGTGTGTATATATGTATATATATGTGTGTATATATGTGTGTATATGTCGGCACGTCCATCCTGGGTGTAGTTATTCTGAATGCTAGATTGCCTCTTGAGTGCCCATCCTTTGAGTCTTAGCCATCTTATTCACTTGTACAGGTTTCCCCTTTAGATCCCTTTTTCTCCTCTGACTTCCTGTGTGAGCCTGGGCAGCGCTGTACTACTCTTTCTGTGTACGTTTTCTACCCAGTTCCCAGTCCTTGCCCAAGTCCCTGACTGTGTTCCCGACATAGTCCCGGACAGTCCCTGACAGAATGACCAACCCACATTTCCAGGGTCACTTGTGAGGTTTCTTTGCATTCAGTTAGCTACCATTTATTTTTTCTCAAAGCTCCCTAAGTCAGTCCTTGTCAAGATGTTTAGCATCAGAACCAGAAATTCTGCGTATGTTGGCAGACATCCATTGCCAAGGCAGCGCAGTTCCGTACAACCTATTAGAAAGTCCTTAGACTCTAGAGATCGATTCATGGAACAAAACAGACTCTTACGTGCTGAATATTATTTCCTGTGGTTGGCTGATCCTTCTATGTTAGATTTTCATTCCATCTATAACCCTGATCCTCACCTGATGTCAGCCTGTGACTTACAGGATGAAAACGAATTTCTGCAAACCTTGTTAGCAGCAGAAAGACAAAGGGGCCGATTCCGATTCGTGTCGGTAATTCCTCCGACCGAGCCGGCCTCGGAGAGATTTCCGACCGAATCGGACCCGTGCAGTCCGACCGAACGAGTCCGATGCATTCGTATGCCACCGGACACGAGTCGGTCGGACTCCCATTGAACTCAATGGGAGCCGGTCGTACAACGCGTACGCGGGCTCCCATTGCCTCAATGGGTGCGAGGCGGACAAGGGCGCCCCTACAGCGAGTACGCCGCGGAGCGCTCGCGGCGTACACGCACAGGTAGGGGGACCCATGGGTCCCCCTGTGTGCGCCTCGCACGGGTACGCGTACAGGGGGTCCGACACGGACCCCCAAAGTACGGCTCCGACAGCGAGTTCGAGTCGGACGGCGCGAGTCGGTCGGAGCGGTCGAGGTGCGCATCGTACTTACCCGGCCGGAAAACGTCTCCATTGCGCGGTGCGAATCGGGTCCGAGCGAGTCGGTCGGAGCAGTACGATCCGGGAACCAGTCGGTCGGAGCGGTCGGGTCGCCCGGACGAGTCGGTCGGCGAATACGCATCGTACTCGCTCGCCCGGACGCGCGTACGACTCGGTCGGAAAATAGGGCTCCGGATCGGATCCGGTAAAACCGAATCCGATTCGGAGCACTACCGGCCGAGATCGGAATCGGCCCCAAAATAGTAATTTAGAGAGTGGTACTATTAAGGGAAATTTTTCTGAAGTTTGTAACTCAGAGACCCTCTGTCAAGACAATGTTTTCTTTGAAGACAATTTCCAGACACAGTATTTATCAGCATCTTACCAAACTGGTAGTTCAATGATACCAGTTAAAGCATGTTTAACCACATAGCAGCCAAAGAAAGAGCAGATGCATTTTATAACCTCTGGTTTCCATTCAAATAATGTTACCCAGTCTTGTAGTCCAGTAAAGAACACAATCCTGGATACTAAAGGGACCTTGTTAAATACCACATTCAAAGTAAACAATCCGTTTAACAAAAGAGAGCAAAGACCTTCTATAACACAGGCGGCTAATAGACAGTTTGAACAAAATCCAAGGTGTAGCTCAGTTGCTTGCTGTGAAGTTGCCAAGTCTACCACTGTCCTTGTAGAGAAAGATCTGCAGTCTTCACAGGATATAATTACATCTAAGATTCTTGAATTACAACAAGAGAATAAAATGTTTCAGACTCTGTTAAAAAACTATAACCCAGAGTTCAAGTGGGAATCTAAAACCTTTGCACAAGACAACTTTTCCACCTTTTTGTTAGCCTCCTAAGAAATGGAGAATGAAACCTTGCGCTCTCTTTTGCGTTCCCCTCATAGCTGGTCCAGCGATTGTGTGAATAATACTGTGGCTGATCACTCAGATTCCACTCAGAAAAGCCATAGTACCTTGTCTCACAGTGCAGTTAATGAAAGGATTTGTTTGAAGTCTGAATTTTGTAACTCCTCTGGTGTTTTGTCTTTTTGTGCTAAATTACATCTAGGCGCTACATCTGAGAAGTGCCCCTTCACATTTCAGGAACCCCAAATGCTAGGCAAAGCACAAAACATCTCTTTGCTTTCTTTTCCTGGTAGTGAATTTAGTTCTATCTCAGAGGTAACCCATAGACAGAGCATTGACATACGAACAAAACCTGAACCTGTGACCCACGTAATCTCTGACGGGACAATATCCTGTGATTCAGACCACACTCTTGATTTAACTGCTGCGACTGAAGCCAACCTCCTCATTGAGAAGGAACAAAATCCTGACTCCTAGTTTGCTCTCTCACCTTCAAGTACACCACATATTGAGAAGTCAGGAAATATTACTCTATGCTCTGATGCATCTGTAACACCTTGTAATATAGAGGAAGTTGAAATCATTTCCAAAGACCAAGTTATCTCTGACCTGTTTCCTCTGACTAAGACATGTGAACTGCCAAATGGTAAAGGGAGTCTGGCCATCAGAGACTCTAAGATAAGCAGTATTCTTAGCCATCCTGAAAAAAGCACTTCAGTGTGTTTTAATGAGACAAGGAACTGTGAAGATTTCACTGTTGACAACAGGGAATCTACTGTTCACAGGCTATCGCCATTCCCAGAATTTAAAGTCTTCATCCTTGTGCCTCTCTGCCATCAGCTTGTCTTCTTGCAGAGTCTCCAGCGTCCTCAGCCGGCCTGCTGCCTTTTGAACTTCAGCCTGCCATCTGAGCCCGAGCCTGCCTGCCATTAGTACTGGAGCTTCCAGGCTGCCTGCCTTCCGAACCAGAGCTTCCAGGCTGCCTGCCTTCCGAACCAGAGCTTCCAGGCTGCCTGCCTTCCGAACCTGAGCTTCCAGGCTGCCTGCCTTCCGAACCTGAGCTTCCAGCGCTGTACTACTCTTTCTGTGTACGTTTTCTACCCAGTTCCCAGTCCTTGCCCAAGTCCCTGACTGTGTTCCCTACTTAGTGCGGACAGTCCCTGACAGCTTCCCCCAGGGCAGCCGCGAACTCATGCTGCCCTGGGGGCAGTACATTCAAGTGAAATACGGAGCAGCTTTAAAGCAGACACTCCGTGTTTCTCAGTGCAGGCGGCAACCGCCTTCACTTTTAAAGGGCATTAGAGATCCCCTTGCAGGCGGGTGCAGTCAGTGACTGCACCCGCCTGCAAGGGGATGTCTGAGGGGTTCATGGGACTCCCTTTCCCCCTGCCAGAAGGCTGCTCTCAGGGGGCACACTGATAGTGCGCCACCTTTTAGGTGGCGCACTGTCAATGTGCCTCCTGACAGCTTCTTTGCTTCTGCGCCCGCGTCTGTAATAGGACGCGGGCGCAGAGGCAAAGGGATTCCCTCATTTGCATGGGTCATGCCCCAATGCAAATGAGGGAATGCCCTATGAGGGTATTACAGAAGGGCCCGCACAAGTTTCTGCAGCCCTTATGTAATACCAAAGTGCCCCAGGGGAGCCCAAAGCGGGAGCAAACGCCCTTTGCACCCCCAGGGCACCTTCTGTAATACAGCCACTGGCCGTTTGGCTCTCTGCAAGACTACTGGCCCATTTCCCTCTCTTCCCGCACAACGCAGACTTGAACTGGACAAAAATCTGCACTTGCTCAACCGAATACCATTATTTTTTTCTTCCACTGTCCAAGTGAGGTTGTGCTGTTGCAGGTGTGTAATTTTGTAGGGGCCCACATGAGCCTGAGGGTGTCACTTCTCTGTACTGTCTCTCCAGCTGCAGAAACTGGGTTTGGCTGGCCAGATAATTAACTGTTCACACAAGGCGAGATGCTGCTTGTAACTCTGTCACCTCAGACCAGGGTCGGGCTGGGAGACAAAATAGGTGCAGCCACCAAAATAAAAGTGGCCCCTATTAGTGAATAAGTTAGTTTAAAAAGTGGTCCATGTTTCAAAATGATGGAGGTTTCAACTTGGCCACGCTATACAAGTCTTTTGCATGAAATGGAAGACTGGATGGATTTGAGCATGCTGCAAACAATGTTTGTGGCAATATCTGGGAAATGAACAGTAAAAAACTGCCTGGCAGACCATAAAACAGGGCCACAAACATTCTAAAAATCGGCCCCCTCACTGACGGTGCGAGTCCATCCCTACATGCAAGCTTTATGCTGGCGCAGCTAACCACCGAACGAGTATACCGTGTGCTCTTACCCACATCTTATGCCCACTGAAATGGTAATGCTGAGCCCCAGCACGGCCTCTCACTGTCTGAGGAATGTCTTGAGTGATCACAATGTGAACAATGAGCCTTACAGGACACACAATACACTAATATTCAAAGGTCCGCTGATATTATGGGATGCCACATCACAATGGACCTGGTCAACAAACACCAGTAAGTGCACATGTAAAGGATTCATCCATATGTGTAGGTGTAATTAAAGTGAAAAGGCAGGAATCTGCAAGAGTGAGGTAAAGGAGCAGGGAGTGTGTTGCAGTGAGTTAAAGAGGCCTGAGGTGTAATTAAGGCTATCACCCTTGAGATTTGGCACCCGACCTTTCAAAAGAGCCTACAGCAGGCTTCTGAGGACTTCTCTGGGCGCTGGTACTCATCCTTTTACAAAGTAAGCTCTGGTAAATGAGATGGCTAAAAAAGTGTCCCACTCAACATTTGCAAATCGGGGCAGTTTTAAACTTCTAAAGACACGTTCTATAGGTATTTTACAGATTATGAAAAAGACTACATGGATTTTCAGCATACTGCAGGCAATGTTTTTTTAAATATCAGGGAAATAAACTGAGAAAACTGGCCTGGTAGAGCATAAATCAGGCCTACAAATAGCCAAAAAATGGCCCACAAACTGTCCTGTCCGACTATCCTGTTGAGCACTGCCTTGATTGCCCTATAGGCCATTCAGGAAGAACACTCAGCACCACGTGCGCTCTGGCATTGACGCATTTAAGTGATCTTCGGCAAGCAAGCTTCATCTGAGGAAAGCGTGCAGACTAGGCTGTGGTAACACAGGCTAAGGGGAACTTGAAAAAAGATGAAAATATTTGATAAGACACAGCGTGCCAGGGGAAGGCGCCAACACATCGCAACACAGTGTGACAGAGCAAGGCGCCTACACACCACAACCCTTTTAATCAGAAACCCCTTTGCTACTTTTCTCAATTTCCGAGGCAACACTTTTCACGAGACCCACATAGGACGTAGTACTCAGCAGCGTCTGTAGCCATACAAGGCACGCTTTCCTACTTCCGGCCTGACCTTAAAATGGCGATGGCGTTGGAAATGGCAGCTCGCATGATTCGCACACGATCTCGCGACAGTAGCACCTGTGTTTTTCCCGCCTGAATAGCGGCCTCTGAGGCGGAGCGAGCGCAGCTGCAGACGTAGTCACGAAGACCGATGTCCTTAGTCAAAGTGGAGCTGCCGCCGCTCACCGTTTGTCCGTCACCACCGTAGGTTGGGTGTTGTGAGGCCTGGAGGCCAGTGAGGGGCGTCCCACAGACCATTTGTGTGAGAGTCATAACGGAGGATAACAAAAAGTGGCCAGAGGGCGAGAAGAGCAGAAAGACAGGAAACTTTGAGGAGAAAAGACAGTGAGGTTACTGAGGACAAACGAGAGAGGGAGGCAAGTGAAAGAAAAAGGAATACAGATACCGACGAGAAGGTAAGTTAAGTGACGGATAATAAACAGCATAGAAAAAGAGTGCAAATAAGAGAAAGCAGAGATAGAGTCAGCAAGGGCAAAGATTAAATAAGTAGCACGGAGAACGCGAAAACTAGTATCTCGGTTTTCTTAAATGTTTGCATTTCTTCACTTTCTCCTGGATGAAAATAAATTTCCTCCAATGCATGGTAAAGAGATGTTAAAATAACTGTGTAGTGTTGCCTCAATATTTCCGTTATTGCGATTCTGTAGAACCATTAAATGTTGGCAAGCATTGAAGTATTAAAGTATTAAACTATCAGCAAGGATTACAAGCATAGGTCTTCCCTTTAGAACCGATTGGCTTTTCCAGTTGCTTTTGTCAGTGCTAAAAGTGTTAACCAATTGCAGAATTAAAAAAAGATCGCAGTGGCATCATTCCACTGATGCACGCATGTATTCAGGCCCAATTTGCTTTAATTTTTAATTTCCCGATCCAAGATGGTAGACGCTAATTGGATAGGTAAATAAAAAAAAGTACTTTTTTGCCCAAAAGTGGCAGTTTACAATATAGCATGTATTGGGTTCGGTGATAACAGGAGCAGGTAGAGAGGGAGAGGAAGGCCAAAATGAACAAATGGAGGGCAGGGTAGAAGCACAAGAGGGAATACTACAGAAGCATACAGGCAAGGGAAAGCAGTGTGTTGGGGGAGGAGGGTGAGAAGCACGGATGAGAGTGAGCAACAGAGCAGGAGGAGAAAGAGAATCACATAAGTGAGACGGCTGAAAAACACTTGCGACTTTGTGGAGTGCTTAAGCAAAAAGAATCAAGTAGTTCCCTAAAAAATGAGCAGTGAAAGGACATAAGTAAAGGGACCATGCTGCAACGGAGGTATAAACACAAGATGGACAAGGCAAGCCATCAAATAAGAAGCAAGCAAATGAGAGTGACAATAAAGGCAACCAACGGATGAGCTTTAAACCCGCTGTAAGTTCTTGGTAATCTGACAATAGGTCTTTTGCAACCAGACAGCATTTTGGACTTGCCCCTAAAAACGGAGAGATGTTAGTTATTTAGTATAGTCCTTGGAGGAAATTTTCTATATTTGACTAGACTTTCAGAGTATAAGGGCACTTGATAGCATTAAAGTGTAGTGCAACATGATAATGGTTATACCATTCCTTGTGACGTTTACCAGTTTGTGAAAGATCATGTGTGGTACAATGAAACCTCCTCACAAGTCTAAGAACTAGGCATCAACTTGTAGTCAGAGCACAGGACTTTCTGAAACAGCTGTTCAGCAAGGGCGATGCTTCAGCCTGTTCAACACCCACAGATAATAAGATTGTGCTGGTGTTTTGGATGACAGATCTTTTAGGTCACATATGTGTACAGGTGTCATTAGGAATACATTTAATGCTTTGGAACTGATCTCCATACCTCTTAATCCCTGAACTTGCCATCTAGGGTGAAGTTTCATGCTAATGAAGATGCTCCCATTTCTGACAATACATTATTAGTATGGTTGTGTCTGATGCGTTTAAAGCATTATTATTGATTCCAAAGTAAGTGGATTCACAATCCCTTACAAAACATGATTCAATGAAAACGAAAAAAGAGAGAAAAACATGTAGTTCCGAACCACTCAGTTAATGTGTTACCAATATATATTGTGATCAAACAATATAGATCCACAATATTATTCAATATGGTGCTCCATAAGAGATAAATGAAAAAAGTGCTTGTGTAGCACATCAAGAAAAAAGGTGAGTATGCAGTCAATGCACAATGTTTAACTAACAGAGTTTGATAGGTCTGGCCATATAATTCAAAGTAAAGCCTCTCACAGATGGGTTGGATCAGTTTCTCGGACATAACCATACTTTTAATGTAATGCATGATACCCAGGTTCTGAGGAACACAGGGTCAACCCACTGAGGTTTAACATCTATTTCAGCCAAAGCATTTATGGGGAAGGATGCCCACTCAAGCCAGATCTCTCACCTTTGGGGAAAAAAATCTACCTTTATAGTTGTAAGTTGCTATGATGACACCTCCTCTGCCCCCTTCAATCTCCCTCTTTAAAGCTTTCAGGTATTCTACAACATAGTATAACAAAACGTCATTGCACATGTCAGTAGTACCATAAAGCCTTCGTGTTGCTGCTAGTTGGCCGTGATACCTACCACTTATTGTAAGTTCAGAAGCGTGAGAAGACTAAGAGCCTATCCTGGCATTGGATGGTAGCCGGAAATTCTTAAAGTTCTGGATGAAGTTCTAAATCTTGAAGAGCTTGCACCAGCAATTTCCTCCACCATACTACGTCTACAGTCGTTACATCCATGCTGAGAGTTAACTAGAAGTGGTGAAGCTACAGGGGAACACTGCTCATTGCGCAGCAAGGCAGTACTGTGCAGGACAACACGTGGGGGAAATTAAAAAAGAAATACACGCAATGCAACGCAGCAACCAAAGAGGCTGTGCTGCGTTGCGTGACAGGAAGGGAGCAGGAGAGCGCCATATCTTCAGACACATGTCTCTCTCCTCCCCTCTCTCTAGCGCTTGGCGCTGATTTCAGCTGCCGAGCGCCGCGCACATACCCTGGCGCCATAGTGCGTGAGTCTAGCATAGGTTTTGTACAGGAAGGGTACCCTTTCTGTACAAAATACCATGCCTAGACAAGTTTTTAAAGCTTTTCCCACTTTGCATGTGTGCTGCTCAGTGCAGCACGCATGCGAAGTCAGAAAAGAAAGGAGGAATAAAACATTTCTCCTGTTAGTGCCTCCTTTGAATTGGCGTTAACTTTTGGTGCTAAACCCTGTCTACAAATGTTTGTAGATAGGGTTTTGCATCAAAAGACACGGGTGGTTACATGGGAACACCCATGTACCACCCATATAACGCCCCCTTGGTGCTAAGTAACGCAAAGCAGTGCTTTGTGCTAATTTTAGGGTACTTTAAAGCGCAAAACATGTTTTGTGCTGGAAAGTAAATTCCCCCCAAAACATTTTGTACTGGTGACGCTACTCAGCGCAAAATGTTTGAAAATCTACCCCATAGTGTCCATTCGGATATCCTTGCAACCTAAACAGCTCTGGCATTTCCAATGTCATGGTTATCCGAAGGGGTGCTCCATTACCTACTAGAAGCATCAGGCTGGAAGGGTCGGGCTGGACTGCGGAGTTCTCCATCAGATGAAACCGGTCAAACTGGGGCTTCCTCTTGGGGTACTTAGTTGACCGCATATGTTAGAAGAGATAGGCATGGTCAAGCCTTATGGCTTGCCCTTTCTGAGATGGTGGGTGGTTCAGAGAATTCTGCCTTATAGTCCTAGTCCAAGATTAAGTCTAGCCTTTCCTGTGATGTCAGTTCCTGTTTTTATCATACGTTAAGGAGTGACAGATATGTCACAACACATTTGTTCTCTTATGTTTCATTGTAGTCATCACCCACTTGCTACTATTTTGTCCCTGATTTTTATTCCTTGCAGCCTGAATTCCTTTTGGATGTTCTACAGAATGTCTTTGGCTCTTTCTTCTTCCCTGATGTCAGGGAGAGCTTTGTGCCCTGCTTATATACTTCGGCATAACCGTCATCTTCAAGAACCACAAGATTGTCAAGTTGTTTTTCCTCCTAGCTGGGCCATTTTAAGGCGACATTGACGCATTTCCCATGTACTATTAAGTGCAGGGTGAAGATTTGCCTCTTATTTGGGCAGTCAAGAACAGAACTTAACAGAACTTCGTGATGTCAGTCCTTGACAGATTACAATGCTGTTGATGTCTCAGCTTTGCTCATGCTATGAATCCTTTACAGGCCAGAGCAAAAGACTTATAACAATTGCTTTATTGGCAATTCAGCATTAACGAAGGCCTTGGTATTAAGGTCTACATATATTCTAGTAGTTCCTTCAAGTGCCCCATGTTTTTCTGGGACTCTGAAGTTAAGACAATTTTTGGATTTTCTTACAGTAAATGTAGCTTTTTACACTGCTTAGTTCCATCGGTTGCCTTACTGGTCCTGCTGTTTTTACTGCGCCACTGCTTGAGTAACGGCTTCCAATGAATATTTAGAGACCTATGACATATGTATCTCAGTGTCATTAAATAGCAGCTGAAATTACTTGCAATGAAATACTTCAAATTATTTTTTTCAAAGAGGGTTGAAAGAAGAATTTAAGGACGAGTTGGTTTATTCGCAGCATCCTACTTCATTTCATCAATTCATTAATTTAGTGCTGTTGATTGAACTTAGGTTGCAGGAAAGAAAAAAGCCAAAAGGAAGTTATTCTAAATTTACTAGAGTTTTTCATTTGATTAATCAGATGCCCAAGTGGACCTATTGCTTGAAGAAGAACTTGTGGAAGTAAGGGCAGCTAGAAACCCTTTGTCAGAGAATGAAAAAGAATGCCAGTAAAATGCTGGGTTGTGTTTATAATGTGATGCTCCACATATGATTCTGACTTGTACTGACCAGCCTTTTAGGAAGAATCCAGTAATCTCCTGAGAAACAGAAGAAAACACTAGTGTGTTTGCTTCTTTAAATTGGATATTTTATGAATAATAATGATAATCATTTGTTTGTTTCTGCCTATTACCTTGAGAATAGAAGAATGGAAGGTTATTAATGCAGATCCAATTTTGGGTAGTGGAGCCTGTGAATGTTCATTGATCAAGATTGGGCTACCAAGAATAATGGGCCAGATTTACTAACATTTAATTTGCTAAAAGCAGTTGCTAAATTCACAGTGACTTTTTGCTAATTAAATCAGATTGCTCAAACCAATGTATGTACTAATAAGCAAATTTGTAAAATAAGGATTCAGACTTGGTAACAGTTCGACTTGACTCATTAATATACATGAGGTAAGTTGCAAATTGCAATTCACTCCAATTGGAGATCTGTTATGGGGAGCAGATCACCATGTCTGTAATTACCTTTTAATAAAGTTTATTTTTTTTTATGTAGCCCATTTTCCTTAAAGGAAATATGGGTTGCGTTTTAAGGAAACATGGCTGTGTTTGAAAAATAGTTTCAATTTCTAATTAAGTTGTTTACTGCTTATTCTCAAACAAACCTTTTCGAACATTCGCAAAGGGACCACTACCCCATAGGGCATGGGTTACCACATCCTTCGAGGACACAGTAACTTTTCAATGGTTTACAACCAGAATTGCAGTCTCACACCAGTGATACATTGCATACTGACTTGCTAATTAAAGGGAGGCCTTAAACACACCCCTTCCAAATTGCAATTCGGTATTGGTTTCTAAACCTATTTTGCTATTGGGTAAACCTTTACTGAATCATAAAGTGTGTTTAATGAGTGCCAAAAAGCCATTTGGTGGTCATAAACCCTATAATGTTGCAAATGTCAGGGTTTTTAACCACAAAATGGCTGTGTACACCTGGCCAAATATTCCTAAGAGAGGTAAGATGACCCCTGAAGTGATTCAAACTGTTGATTGCTCACCATTAACTTCAGGTCCAATATGGGAGGCCTCTTTGCCGTTACAGGTCTCTTTTGGAGATTAAGCGGAAATGCTTTCATTTGACATTATTGGCTGTCCCAGTTATACTATAAAATTTTGAATTCCTTGGTTAAAGAGTCATAATGTCAGGTGGCCTTCTAGAACTATATCTTTTCATCACACTTTCGTTATGATCGTTCTTATGCTTCAGGAAGTTATTGGTCACTTGATAAGTTGGGGGATTTCCATCAAATAGAATTGTGGCAAATCTTTCTTTTGTGCCACTTCAGTACAATGCTTTTTTTTTTGTCAAGTCCAAGGTTTGATCACTTCCTCTTCTTGTTGAGCATATTTATTCCTTATCTTAGAAAGAGGAGCTACTGAAGACCTATTTGCAGGAGAATTTGTACAATGGTTTAATGGATTAATTATAGCATCTTCCTCATCACCTGGGCAGTAGCGTCTCCTCCGCTAAGGCAGAGGAGCGTTGCCCCACTGCTCTTTGAGCAGTGTAAAATCGAAAAATAAAGTGATAATAGCACAATGTTATTATCCTTTTATTTTTCCGCACTGGCTCAGTTCGGTTGCATTTTAGTTGTGGTGCAGGGCTGGGCTGTCGTCACAGCCAGCAGGGGGAGAAGTGGTGGGCACGTTCTAAGTGCGCATGACGGTTTGGCTGGCCGTTTTGTGCCGGCCAAACAGTCATGCGCATTTAGCATTTCTCTACCTGGCTGTATTGCACAGCCTGGGTGGAGAACATGCTCAGACTCCCACTCCCTGTCTGAGCGCCGAACTAGGGAACTCAGACCAATCAAATGTTATTTTCTTTATAATTCGTCTACTAACCCCTTACTCCCCCAGGTCTATTCATTAGTAACCACCAATGCACCTGGGACACCTTTTTTTTGTATCAAAGATAGATCATGGACTTCAACTTTGCATTGATTACAGAGGCTTTTATAGAGATTGATATTCTTTACTTTTCTAGTGAATATTTTGGAGATAGTTCAAGTAGAACAGATCATTTAACTAAACTCGATGTGCGAAATCCATATAATTTGCTATGTATAACTGGGGGTGATAAGTGTAAAGCAGCTTTCTGCACCACATTTGAACAGACTGCATATCATATCATATGCCATTTGAGGTTGTGCAATGCCCCATCCATTGTTCAACACTGTGGAGTCAATATTTTCTGATGTTTTGAATTAGTTTGTATTACTATATCTAGATAATATTTGTGTGTTTTCTAAGAACTTTGCAGAATACGTCTTTGGTGTTATCAAGACTTCAGCAATATCATTTGTCTTGTAAACCTGAGAAGTGTGAATTTGCGAAGGAAGAGATTGACTATCTTGGATTCAGATTAAATCGAAAATTTTGGGAGGCCTTTACCTACTAATTTTAAAGAGACTCAAAGTTTCTTATATTTTCAAATTTTTATTGTCAATTTATTGTGCAAAGGCAACCAGTAACATCACCAGTGTTTTGAAAAAGGAAAGTATGAAATACGGCTTCTATTGGGATGATCAAGCTCAATGGGAATTTAATATGCTCAAAAGGTCGTTTACTCATTCACAATTTTAAGTCAACCGGATACTGCTAAGAAGCTTATTGTGGGAACAGATGTCTCGGAAAGAATTTTCAGAATTTGTTTGAATGGATGAATTTCCACAAACAAATTGTCCCAATCACTCACCTGTTCCAATCGAGATAATGGATGTTAATACCTCAGTTAGGAACCAGGAGAAAATGGGGGCAAGATGAGACATTGGTTCAGAACGGCGCCAATGAGCAGCCTCATCTTCACAGAGCTACTGCTTGCCAATGTTGCACACAAAACAATGCAAAACAATTAGAATTCCTTCTGAAAAAACAAACTCATGAATTGTAATATATGAATACAGCAAGATAGCAGTTTACCTCTTGTTCTGCATGGGAAAACTGTATGTATCCCTTGTCCTCCCAGGATATAGGCCGAGAGCCAAGGATTGTCAGGCAGGCTGCATAGATGGAGTAACAGTCATACTCCCATGGAGGAGAGACACAAGTAACAGTTAAACCATGAGAGAGAATCAGGAGGAAATAGGAAAGTATATGAACCAGAAAGAAAGTCAAGGGTTGTAGAACGAAGAAGCAGTGAGGGGAGAGGGAACTGAAAAGGGCGACAAACAGCAGAGTGTGGCAACACTATACTGTATGATTCTAAAAACTATCACTGGTCCTGTTGTTCCTGACATTTCACCCTCAACCTGGAGGTAAAACCTTAGTTTTCCACTGCTTTCCAAGCATCCATCTTTCACAGTTTCCTTTCTAGGACTCTTCTGACTTTGTACAAGTCCTGAAACCTAGAATTCTGATCTCAAGTCTTTGTGTCCTTTATGATTTTCTGGTGATGTTTCTTTCTATTCCTGACAACTTTTGTCTTTGTCGTGGTCTTCTTCTCTGATGTCAAGGAGAGCGCTTGCTTTGCTTATCTACTTTTATATAATCTTCTGCAATCAAGAACTACAAAATTGCTAAGGAGGTTATTTGGCCTTTAATGCTTTTTCCCTCTAACTGGGACCAGAAGAGAGAAACTTGATAGACCTTCAAAGTGTGCAGTGCTTGACAACAGTAGTGACATTTCTATCAGTGTATTCTCATCTTGATGAAGTACTTCCTAGAGAAGTCAGAAGTGTTTGCCATTGCCTCTTAACTCTTAATCATGTCCTAAAACGCTTTTTATCTCTAGAGTTTGAGAGAGATCCTACCTTGTGGCAATGCTATTTTACTTTAAATGTTAAAGTCCATTTTCCAAATTAGATTTAAAATCTCCTCATGATGCTCCCTCGTTGTTGAGGGCACATTTCAAGCCAGGGACGATGGTAATGCCCTCAAGCAGATCCAGCGCCCTGATATGACTTTCAAAAGAACATCACGCTTTAAAGATAATTTTAAAGTCTGCTGGGCCTGAATATACTACTGTATTTGAGAAAAAGAAATAGGAATAGGGTTTCTCTTATTTAGGACTTTGAATTTTCGTACACAACTTATTCAATAGCACTATAGGTCATGGATCTAAGTTGATGTGCCTCAGAAATTCCCAAGATCATCAGGAGAGCTAGGTGCATGCATATCGGAGCATGGACAAAATCGTGGATGGCGGAGTCTCCACCTTTTTGACATTGAAGCTGACAGAGCCTCTCATGAGCAAAGACCATGTCATGCTTCTTTTAGACAGCTGACTATGGTGACTTTATCTCTGAGGCAGTCTCAATCTAGCGAGGCTGTCCTAGGCCGGTCCTTCCAAAAAGTGGCTTTGTTTGTTCTGTGAGGGCCCTGTTACTTCCTCCTTGCACTGCAGCAGGCACAACTTCCAGCTAGGTGTTTTTCACAGACTTTTCCAGACTTATGCCTAGTCTAAAGGAAGTGTTGTGATGCAGCAGCAGTCCTATTCCCAGCTCTTCAGTGTTGTCCTCCTGGACAGGTGCATAGGTCCTCCTCAGTTGCAGAGTGGAAATGTTGACAAAAGCACGGGCTGGAGATCCTTGTATTTATCGTATCCTGATGGCCGCTTTGATGCCACTTTGTCGGCCTCCTCAACAGCAGAGTCCAGTGCTGATGATTTCCTGTGTTAAAAGATGAGTATCACCAATGGGCTCTCAGGAATGTCCAGCTCACTGGGTGAAAAATGCACACGACTATATTATCAAAAATGTAGAGTGGCAGAGCACTACAGCTTTATAGAACCAAGCTGAGGAATATTGTCCCAACAACTTATGATTGGTAAGTCATTAGGGAATCACATTGTTGAAAATTATGCATTTTGTTTTATAGGAAAACATGAGTAAATTATAATTTCTGAAATTTGAGGAATTCATCAAAAGCTAATCTATGGAAAATTAATTGTAACTATGGGAATTCATGATATAAAATTTGAGAAATTCATTGTGTAGAAATAAGAGGTACGCATTTCACACCTTAGTAAATATTGTAACTCTTTAGCCCACCTTTTTCTGTACTGCTAGGATATTGCTCATAGAATGGGGGGCAACTGCAGCATTTTTTTTAAAAGGGTGGCTTCAGATGTCCTGTCTTTAACTCTCCATCTACAAGAGCCACATGTGTGCACACAGGGCAGGGTTTGTGATGCAGCGTATGGAGGAATGGGAAGCGCATTAGGAGTGCAGTAATAACTACGGTCAGATCTGCTAATATTTTAAACCAATGAATGCAAATTGCAAGGTCCTATTAACACATCTTTTGTGGAATACAGAAGACCACGGGTTGGTATATCAGTTTTTGTATAAACCCTCTGAGTATAAGGGATGCTCATCATTATTGCTTCCTTAAAATGTAGACATTAATTAGGCCATGGAAATATCCCTATTTAGTACTCTGCTCTGTGATAAAAATGAAATGTAGTTGTTGGTTGAACTTTTGGAGGCCTAAGTGATGAATACTGTGGTCAGGGATGTGGAATTCCTATAGCCCGATGCCCGGGACATATTGTTTGGGGTCAAGGCAACAAGTTTTCATGTGTATTTTGTCCTTGGGACAAATAGTTTACAGTACCACATTATGGATCAGGGAAAGACATTGCCTGCAGTTAAGGTAATAGTTGTGTCCATGTTGTAATGCTGTTCACACTTGTATTTATGGTTCATTAATGGAAAGCCTTTATTATTAGGGTGAGGGCTCTAAGTAAATGTTGTAAGCTCCGACTGCACTACTGACAGTGGTTCAAGTATAAAAATGTGTACACACGTTTTTAATGTTTAGCAATATGAGGCTATGTATACTGCTCCCAGAATGCTCTCTGATTAGATGCAAATATTTGCAGAAGCTTGAAAGCAAGATTGATGATTCTTTGCTTTCAAAATAAAATGTTCACAAAAAAGTGCAAAAACGTTTTGCTAAACTACTGTAAAATTTTAGGTACCATTTCTTTGCAGCATCATTTAGTAAAATGTGTTGATGTATGCTAGTATTTTCCAAAAATATTCATAATGGAAAGTCAGTGTAACCAGTTTTAATAAGATTATGGGAAACATAAAAATAAACAAGCATTGGTAAAGATGGTCTGAAATTGTTGGTCAGCCTTTTGGTTTTGTCAATGTGTGACTTGTTTTGGAGTGGGTTTTGTAAAACCTTACTGGTGTGGGAGCTGCTGGGCCCTCTCCATTATAACAAACATTGGCAAAAGCAAAAATTGTTTTGGTCTCAAAAAGCAAACATTGCCACAGTAGTTCCTGGCACTGAACAAAACGACTGTGTGTCGGTATGCTCCTTGTGAAAGAACAGAATGCTGTAACTCACAGTGAAGCTAGCCGATAGACAGATAGACAGATAGAGAGAGAAAGCGAGAGAGAGAACTGTAATAAACAGAAATGGTCATGGTTAACGCCAGACCTAATTATGAGCCCAAATATTAAATAAAGTCTCATAAGTGCACCCATGTCCTTGCATTAAGTGCAGATATACAACTTTCTTGAATTCACAAGATTTTACAGCAGTAAGCCAAGAAATAGTACTCCTAGAACATATTTGTGAACTGCATTTTAGCATGAGCAAATATACAGGTGTAGATTTGCAAGTTCACTTTCCCTCCAACCACTTCTTTTCCCAAGCCTGGAAGAAGTTTTATGTCTGCAATTGTCAGGAGTAAATTTCCAACTGTTCTCAGTATGGGAAAAGATCAGAGAAGAGTTGGGGAAAATCCTTAAAGCATGCAAGTTAGTAGGTTTGCACTGACTCAAAAGGGCATCCAACCCTGGAACTGTTGCTTACCATTACCTTCAGCCCCAGTATGCAGATTTGCGGAAACGTGGCAAGATAAGGTAGTTGCTAGTATTCAAACCCTACTATTGAAAGAGCCCTGGCATAATCAGAGAGGCTATTTCAGAGCTCTTAAATAATGAGATTTGCTGCCACATTTGTCGTCATATTACATGACACAAAAGGGACAAGTTGATTTTGTTACAGGACAAGTAGAATTATGATGCAACCTGCCCCATGGACAAGTAGATATTTTATTAAATTCCACACCCCTGTGTGGTATTTAGGCTTAAAAGTGAGTGCCTGGAATTCAGTCATACTATGGGCTTATTAATTGCAAGTTTTGAATAATCACTCAGACCATGAATGTCTTGACTAGCTTGCATTTCGAGTAGGGAAAAAGAGCAGAATAGATTGTATTGTCCTTAATGCGGAAAGATGGCTTCAAGTTGAAGACCTGAAAATTGTGACACAAATAAATTGATCCTTATCCTTTCATAGCAAGTTTTAAGTTTGTGTTTTAGGCAATATACATTTTGACTGAGTATTATTGATTTGTTTATAATAATAACACACATGTTCTGAAATGGGATTCTGTGAAAATAAGGGTGCTTCCTCAGGGTCTTATTAAAATAAGTATTAATGATGTTGAAATTGGCTTTTTATTCAAACAGCCTGCATGAAAATAGCTTTCTCATGAAAAAAATGAAATATTAATGAATAGCTTTTGCCTACCCGTGATTAACCTGAACTGTCTTACTGATTTGACTTAGAATGTAGATACAGCAACACTTAAAGAATGTCATCAGAGGGGATAGGAAGAGAGTATTATAAAAGCTGCAGGTGAATATCAAAAGAAATGGATAAGGTCCATCAAACGTAGGGCAGTTTCACTGATGAAGTGGATGCTAAAGACGTCCAGAGGTTTGAAAGGTTTTAGAGAATGGTGCTATTGGGGACAAGAGCGATAGTACCCGTTTTGACATTGTAATATCATGCAGTAGACATGGGTATCCAATATCAAAACAGTTAAGACATTAATTAGTTATCTGGGCGAGTTTGGCTTTTTTAGAGAAAACTAGGGCCATTTATATGATCTATTAGGCCAAACTGAAATAAGTTTGGCACTGAAAAGCTATTATTCAAATTTTACACCAAAGCCCTAAAATAACTGCTCAGTAAATGGCTTGGTAAATGACTGCCCAGTAGAATAGAGATATGGCTAGAAGAGAATAATATTTCTTCACCAGGAAGGATTTCGGTGAGGCATAGGGTCTTTATAACAGTCTTGTCATCTGCATCACATGATTACAAACTATAATTATTTAAGGATACCCCTAATAAATGCTATATGTAGATCGCTGCCAGGCCTTTGATTCTATAACTCTTTGAAGAATGGACGGATATTGCTATTATTGGTATCCTATTGTACAAGAAAAAATTCCCTGGGCAACAGTTGGTCTAATTAATTTATAGGACCATAAATCTCATATGATAGGACCAGACTCAGTGTACCATGATTATCATTAAAAATTCATTTTATTTGTACAAAGAAATTTAAGAAACCACAAAAACGTCTGTTGTTCTGTATGTATAATCATATTGTTGACAATCACATCACAAAACATAGACTACAGGTTAAAAAAGAGATATTTGTTTTTCAGTACCTAATACAACAGGTAGCGCTGTATGTCCCCTAAAGATGATTGATATAGGGAAGACTAGATGGTAAGACAGTGCAGTAATGACAGACAAATTTATAAAGACAATACTGAACTAAACCATGGCAAAAAAGCAAATATACAGAATTAATCGACACAATGTGGTGGCTTTTGTTTGAATTCATTCAATTATGGATCTTCAATGTGTCTACGCGCGTTTCGGCGAACATAGCGCCTTCATCAGGAAAGCCACATAGAAAAAAATACCTTATCAATAGGCTTAATAGCTAATCCAGCAATGGGCACAGTAAGCGAAAGAATAAGGAGGATAAAGAAGGGTATTTTCAATATGTGACCTGCTTTAAAGATAAGTAATAAAAGATTAAGTTTTTTATTCAGTATTGGCGAAGGGATCTAAAATTATGGAAACGCAGATGGTCATCATAGAAAGCCCTGGGGAAGTTTCCAATTGTTAGCTTTCTACGTTCAGGCTTTAAGCCCTTGTCATTGAGGCATAGCTTGACTCAGTGGTACACTGAGGAAGAGACCCACATTTGGGCATACCCTTGGCCACCTAGTTTGCGCAAAGCACATACTCGAAGAAAGCTGTCCCAGTGATAATGAAAACGTTGTATAACAACCAGTGAAAAAGGAAATACTTAATGTACTGGATGACACTGCAAATGCAGATACTATTGCCACCCGGTGTCTCTCATTGTTTATCTGTTTGGATTTTCTAAATACATAATAGAATATAATTATTTTAAAAAAAAGCTCAAACAGATGCCTCTTATGGTACTGAACTATGATGGTACACCATGCCAGTGACGTAAAACAAGCTGCACAAGTGTTTCTCAGGAAACTGGTTTAAGACTTGTAGCACTTTTCTTGTGCTACTAACATTTGAATTCCACCAGTTGACACGTCTCTAAAATATGCCCATCTATTACTCACTTTAATCTTTTTATTAGATACTTAAGCGCGACAGGCAATACAATGTACATGATAGCGATTCACAAGTATTAATGCAGTCATTAATAATCAACCAAATAGGAAATAAGATCCTGTGTGCATAGAAAAAAGAAATAAAATGTTGCAGCACAACATAACAGTCTAGTAACTAGGTATACTAACAGTTCAACTATATTAGTAGCTTATGGACCCTGCATTCCCGGTAGCTACCAATGGACGAGTAAGGACTGCATGAACATTGAACTGATTAGTGCATGCACTGTGTCGATTAAATTATTCATGGTAGCTCCCAGTGCAGATAGACTACTGATGGGTGTAGAAGTAAATTGATCTGATGATGTCCCTAATGGTTGAACGATTTCCTTCTAGAAAACCTGTGCATTGTCATACTTTCAATAAATGTATTACATGACCCCTATCAGCCCACAACCTCTCCAGCACATGGTTGTAGAGTTGAAGTGTCTACTTAAATGAGTGACAGAAACAAGTATGAACATATGAAAGGTGCAACATCAAGAATAACTTCCGAAACATTACTCCACAGTGCAGGTGTCTTATTAACG
The DNA here is from genome assembly GCA_963921515.1 of Calotriton arnoldi. NCBI lineage: Eukaryota > Metazoa > Chordata > Amphibia > Caudata > Salamandridae > Calotriton > Calotriton arnoldi. The sequence continues at coordinate 45,468 of CAWUFW010017235.1, forward strand.
TTTAGGTCTATGTGAGTGTTTGCAAAGGTGTCCCATTGAAAGTAGTGTTAGTATCTGTGGTTTGCGGAGATTGCAAGTGAGGAATCAAGTGTCAAATCTAACTGCCTGGACTATCTACAACCATTCAAGGTTAGTGACACCAAGTTGACTGACATGCAGGACACCTGTTTAAATAGGACTATGGTTGATGTTTGCGTGGTAAGGGTTCTACCTCCATGGTGTCACTGTGACAGAGAAGGGTTTAAGTACATTTTGCCTACGTCAAGTTAAAGATGGGTCACGAGATCAGAAAAGTTTCGGTTGGGCAGAAGAATCTCAGCATGGATTGACTACTGGGAGACAAACTTCCAGGTTGGTGTCTGGAGGAGGCTGTGCTCATGAGAACACGTCACCACTATAGGAGACTCTAGGGAAGAAGAGATGCTTCAGAGAATGTGTTCACCCAAAAATAATACAGAGGTATCTGTAACTGGTTTAAGTAAGTCATATGAACTCGGACAGTAGTCTTCTGAGCTCCCTACTTTTTAAGAGGGTGAGTTGTAGTTGCTAGCAACAAAGCAAGTACTAGTCCTGGTGAGCTTGCCAGAGTTTCAAGTGTTGGTTGAGGCTGGAGGTCCAAGTTCAGATAAGTTTATGAAAGTGTGAATGTCCTTCTCTGGAAGGGCTACCCCTAAATGCCCTAGCACAAGCCTGAGTAATGGAAGGTCAACACTAACAACAGCAAACCACCTGACTCAAAATCTTGAATCAGTAGAAGGCGGTAGTCTCCTAGGTGCACAAGTTCATACGTATGCAACTGAGCCAGGCAATTGATTGTCTGGATTCCTTGGATTAAAACTAATAAAGATAAACTTTCATTTCATTTCTATTGGCCTGGAATGGGCTATACAATTAGCAATTTTTGCCTCATGTCCTATTTGCCAGATGGCTGATAAATCTGTATGGCAAACAATCCCTTATGACTTTGTTATATCCTGACTTCATGGTTATGCATGCCCTGCCTGTAGAATCCTACAGTGATGACATGGTTTGGAATGTTGTCAGTCAAATGTGTCACAGTTGACTGGGCTGAGCTGCCTGCTGGCTGCTCCTGGTGGGGTCTTGCCATGGTCTTGTTCTAGTCTTGATCTGGTCTACTTATGGTCTCCCTGTGATCTTGTACCATCTTGTAATAAACCTCTTTGAATCACCTGAACTGAGTGGACCTGATCACTACAGAATTTTGGCAACGATCTTCAAAAGAACCTGCTTCTGTCACCTCTACAAGAACTTCAAGCAACTTTAAAATTACAGAACCTCCTGCAACTCAAGTCTAGTTACCTCAACTGGCATCCTGACCCCACCAGTGTCCTCCCATCGGTCGCCCACAGAGTCTGCCAGTTGTCCCTCTGCGTGTGCTGTGCCAAGTCTTCGCTTTGTGCTGTGCCTTCAAGTGAGGGCAAGCCCACTAACGTCTGGGGAAGTGCTGTGCCTTCAGTGAGGGTAAGCCTGACGCTCTTCAAGTCTCTCTACGTCTCTACGCTTTGTGCTGTTCCTTCAGTGAGGGTAAGCCTGCTTGCCAACGTCTACGCTTTGTGCTGTGCCTTCGAGTGAGGGTAAGCCTGCTAACGTCTTCGCTTTGTGCTGTGCCTTCAGTGAGGGTAAGCCTGACATATCCTGTCTCAACCTGTGGATTTATTTGTGTGCGCTACAGTGCTGTTTCAATTCCACATTCATGCCTCAACCCTGCCTACTTGCTTCGTCCCGCTTCTGCCCTTGGAGACCTGCCTGCTTGTTCTCCCTAACGTCACCACGTCATTGCCAAGTACCCCAAGGATCTACTGAATCCACTGACACCGTGACGTGTTCTACAGACTACTGGGTTTTGAGTACCCGGCTTTGCTTTTGAGGCACGGAACGTGTCTACACTGCGAGTAACCAGTGCTTCAGCTTCCCGATCGATACCTGCTGTCTACTGCCTGCTGTGGACGACGGAAAGCTCTTCACCTTTCAGAGAATCTACTTTCTATGGTGCGTTTCCCTGGCTGTGGCTAGCTGTGTTGTACTTGGTTAAGGTACTAGGGGAAGTCAGGTGAGACATGCTTTTTTTATTTTTATTTATTTCCACGTTTGGTCTGCGCTGAGACCTGTTGCCAACCGCCACTTTCAAATTTAAAAAAGACGGGCACGAGCCCCCAGCACGCACCTACCTTCATCACGAGGACGCGATGATAGCTCGTGGCTTCCTTAGTGACGTTGTTGGCACTGCTGAAAGTACGTCTTGCTGCACCGGCGTGCAGTGAACCACCCGGTGTGGCGTCAAGAAGCGTGCCGCCATCTTGAGTTTGTACTGAGCCATGCGATCCTCTTCTGTTTCTCCACGGTTCTTGCCAACCACGTCGTTTTCTGCCAACCAAGTTTGTGTGTGACTCAAAGTTTTTTTTTTTAACATTGGCATGCTCGCTGTGTCACGATCGGTGGGATCGTTTACTCTGTGTGTGTCTCTCTTCAGCACAATGCAATTCATTTTTTTTTGCCACATGGATTTCAGGCGCAGTTTGTTGATCGGTTCGTTGCAACGCCTCATCATAAGTCTGGGCGGTGAGTCCTACTGTCTGTGGCCGCTTCGCAAGCCTTTGAGTCACTAGTCTTCTGGATCTAATTCGTCCTTTCACAGTACTGTGTGCATTCCTGTGCTCCTTTTCACTCTGGTGACAGGCACACCCGTGACTATTACTTTATACTTTACTTATGGTGCAATTTGCTGGGATTCAAATGTTTTTGATTGTGCATGTTCATTGACATCATATTCCCTCACAGAGTCACATGTTTTTTTTTTTCTTCAGCGTTTACATCATCCTCGCAAAGTCCACATGCACATTGGTAATATTTTGCAAAGAACCATGTTCTCTAGTGTTTATGTGCGTCACATAGTTACGGTGACACGTTAGGCATGCTTTCATTTGGTTCCCTTAGGTAAGGGTGTTTGTTGCCTTACGAAACTCGGGTGAGTAGTCGCTCACCGGCGTGGGTGGGTCACAGCTCTTCTACCAATGCGAATGTTTATGGACCCTTGGTATACGCAAAGTTAGTAGACGCCGTCAAGAGTCCATTATGCATGCTTTATGTTGCACGGGTTCCTACCCATGTATTCGGGTTCCTACCCATGTGTTCGGGTTCCTACCCAAACAGTCAGTTCTACCCTTTTACAGGGGATTCATGCAATGGTTATATTCCTTTTGCATTAGCACGGGTTCTTACCCAAATATTGTGTATGGGGAGCATTCCCAGTTTTGTGCACAACGCATCTCTATCCCAAGAGATTAGTCATGGGTTCTCATCCATGCATTCGAGTTTACATATTTAGCTTACGTTTTTACCCAATGTGAGTGCATTTCATGCTTTCATTGCTAAGTATGTTCCGTTTCTATTGTATTTTATATTGCTATATTTGCACTGTTATCTTTGCATTACATTTTTGTCACTGTGTAATGATAATGGTGTTTAGATGAAGAATCACCCTTATTTTTCTTCATCTTCCTTGTTTCTTTTCTTCTTTTCTGTTTTCCATCTGAGTTTTTCTTCTTGTGTGTCTTGTGGATTCTTGGCTTTCCTCTGCTTTTCTGTCGTGTTTCCTTCCTCTGCATTCGTCGCAGCCTATAGCCCTGTGTTCTGTTAGTTTTTCTTTTTCAGCCTCCATTCATTCCTGTTCTGGCCAGTGGGTGTGCATTGGGGCAGTCTTTTGTGCTTTCTTTTTCCTTTCCTCTGACGTTGTTGTTTTTTTTTCTTCTTTTCTGTTGTGTAAGAAGGGAGGATGGTTTCTATGTTTGTTTTCCTTTCTTCTCTGTTACTTGATGCTGTTCTTTAGATTGTTTTGCGGTTCTGTTTCCTCTTTGTTTTCTCTTCCTGGTTTCTTCTCTCTTTTTCTCTCATTGTTGTTCTTTTGTTCATTTGGGAGAAAGGGGGATATGTTATATCCTGACTTCATGGTTATGCATGCCCTGCCTGTAGAATCCTACAGTGATGACATGGTTTGGAATGTTGTCAGTCAAATGTGTCACAGTTGACTGGGCTGAGCTGCCTGCTGGCTGCTCCTGGTGGGGTCTTGCCATGGTCTTGTTCTAGTCTTGATCTGGTCTACTTATGGTCTCCCTGTGATCTTGTACCATCTTGTAATAAACCTCTTTGAATCACCTGAACTGAGTGGACCTGATCACTACAGACTTCTAGAAATAAGTATACCTTGGAAGCAGTGACCTACTTTACAAGATATTCCAAAAGGCTTCTGCTGAGGAGCTCAACTGCTGCTTTGGTACCCAAGGCCTTGCTAGGCATCTTCTCATGGGTTGGATTTCCTAGAGAGGTGATTTCTGACAAAAAAATAATCTTCAATTTGACCAAAATGAAGGTAGGTATTGTCGTACCACCCCAAACCATGGATTTGTTGAGAGGTTTATTAAAACTCTCTCGAACATATTAGATGCTTTGGAGAAACCATTGAGGAGGAAATGAGACATCCTCCTACCAAGTCTGTTTTTCTCATATAGGACAGTGCCATAGAAATAGCATGGTTTTACCCCTGAAGTTATATACAAGCACCCTGCCTGCCACCTGTCGACATTAAGGGCTATAAAAGGAAACTGAGGGCATGCACTGCTAATTGCCTCACGTATTACATCACTAATGACATGTTATATGACATAATTGATAACATCACTGCGACATCTAAATTGACATCATTCATGACAACACTATGAATGGTGGGGCGTGAGTTATAGTTACTTTATATATATATATATATATATATATATATATATATATATATATATATATAAAATATATAGCTAATAACTTTGGTGCTGTTTGACAAATCTTCACCAAACTTTCAAAAAAATCATTCATCCACCTCAGTTCCTTCCTTGAAAGTTTCAGAGTCATTCGTCAAGTGCGGGCTGAGACAAGATGGGGTCCCAAAACGCAATTTTCTCACACAATTTCCGTAGGGATTTTTGAACAGCGCCACAGCCCAAACACTGAATGGAATTACCCCAAATTTGGCAGAAAGCTAGATCTTCTCCCAGAAAGCGTGCTTTTTGTGCTTTGGTGTAAATCCATTCCATAGTTTTTATCTGGCAGGTTGGGTTTGCGGGACTCCTGCGGAAGTCCTGCGAGCACGCAACTTCATATAGTAGAGCAAAACTGATTGGCCGAAGGGGCCTTTTTCCCCCATCAGCCATCTTTCTCCCGCGTTAGCAAGGAGTCCTGCTGGAGTTTGCGCTTTGATTGCCTGCCTCAACCTGAAGAGAAATGTTGCAGCCACCATTTCAGACACAGGGACTCGGTCCCTGTGTCCTGGAAATTACAAAAAAAGTATACTGAGGTAAGGTAGGGGTACCCTGACCTCCCTGCACCTTTTGGGTGGGTCACAGAGGGACTACCCATGGGACCAAATGTAAAAAAAAAGAAATTGTGTGGGGTTTCCACGATCCTTCGGGAGTCAGCTTGGCTCACCTGCTCTAGAGAGAGTCCCTTGGAAGTGGAGGGTGGTGCACTGGCTCCCACAAGAGTCTTTTAAACAAGCATTTGCAATGCAATAGGTCTCGCATTTACGCTAGTTTAAGCTATTGGCATTGTAAATGACAATGCCTTTTATTTATGGTTTTAAAACGAAAGCAAAAATAAAAGGCATTGTTATTTGCAATATCAATAGCTCAAACTCGCGTAAATGCGAGACCTATTGCATTACAAATGCTTGTTTAGGACTTGTGCCCTGTATAGAAGAAGCAAGCTAAGGACGTGTTTGACTACCTGGCTCATAATTTCGTTTTTTTATTTTTTCTAGAATTAAAAATTGCTCGAACATGGGCAAATAGAGGCGTAATTTGAGAGCGAGCCGCATCACCCAAGCTCCGGTCACTGTCAGCTGCTGACCCGATTTTTAAAGAACAAACACATAAACTGCAAAGTGAAGCAGAGAAAATGCCAGGACTTTTAAGAGCCGCGTAAGGGGCGCGCTGAATGTCATCATTGTATGGCATAGCAGTACTTATCACCTCCTAGCCATGCGGAGTTTAAAGTCACGGAAAGCTGTTCTTTCAAATCCGGAGTCGGGTCATATTGTGTGACACATTAGAAAATGCTCTGCATTTTATCGAACAGTTAACGAAGACTGCGAACAGCATGGAGCTTTGATGTCACTCATCCACAATACCACATGATGCCGCTCTCTTCACACCTCAAATTCGCACTTACCTGCCACCACCTCCGGGACGGTCTTGCCGCAGTCCTGGGCTCAACGCACCATTGGGGCTCCCGGGCGAGAGTATCCCTGCTCCAGGCATGACTGGTTTCCGCCCGGGCGGGGCCTGCTGTGAGGGCGGCTTCATCATCATTATAGCACTAGCGGAAATGGAAGGAAGTCGCACGAGACACCGACCAAGAATGGAGAGGGTTCGGCACTGAGAGCTTCGCGTAGGGGCGCTAAACCCAGTTATACACCACTGATACCTAGCGCACGCCCGCACCTGACAGAGGGTATAAACTACCGGAGAACAGGGAGGGGGGTTCCGTGCGCGCACACACACTCTACAAGGGAACGTGGAGCAATCGGCATACAGCAGCCGCAAAAAGTGCAACGCGCGCGTCCTCCCTCGAACAGTCCAGTGAGGCTGGCAGACAGCGGGAGGAAGGAAAACAGGAACAACGGGAGGGGGGTGGGTACAAACTAAAGCGGAGGAAGGAGAACAGGAACAACGGGAGGGGGGTGGGTACAAAGTAAAGTGGAGAGGGAGGAAGCGTCGCGAGCGAGCAGGAGTTGTGATCGCGAGCAGCCGCAAGCCGTACGCGTGCACATCTCCTGTCCTCCGAGTTGTGCTAACGTCGCCGTACGCGTGCACAACTCCTGTACTTTCTACGCGTGCACATGTCCTGTCCCGCATCGCTAAGCAAGTCGACAACAATAGATCTCGCCTACGCGACAGCGCATGGCGCTGCGTCGCTAGGCGAGACCTAAAAAGGGAGGTGCTTGAATACCTGGGGTGGGTTGGCCACATATAGGTGGTTGTCCTGCGAGCAATCAACACTGCGCAACGCGAAAGGCTGTGCGCAGCAGCGGGTTGGCTGTCTGCGGGGTTTGGACGCAGGGCCTGGGAGCAGTCCAAACCCTGTGTCCAACTCCATGCTCTGCACTGCCAAATGCCATGCATGGCAGGGGGTTAGCTGCCCACTGAGGGTTCAATGCAGGGCCAGGCCCTGCGGCCAACCAACCCCATGCCGTACACAGCCAGAGCCATGCGCAACGGAGTGGTTAGCAGTATGTATGATAAAAAAATATTTATTTACGTTACAAGAAAAATCCTAGAAATTCACTGAAAAAAAAATACAAAGGTTAAAGTGATGTTATAATTGGGTATGATAATATCCCACTTTTCATTAAAAAAAAAACAAAATGACTGAACAAAATAAAGTTTTAAAGTGACGATATAGTTAGGTGAAAATGCCAGTTTAAATGTAACAATTTAAACTAAAAAACCCACTGAGATTCAACAGTCATAGATATTTCAAGTAAATATAACTCACACCCTTGTAATGCACTGCTTATGACCTCACATAATACAACACTCATGACATGTTCTATGACATCATTAGTAACATCACTGATAACAACTGAGCTGACATCATTCTTGACACTATGGCGAGGTGCTAGTTATAGTTACTTGAAATAGCTATAACGGTTGAATTTCAGTGTTTTTCAGTTTTAACCAATATGTTTCAGCTGACATTTTCACCTAACTATAATGTCACTTTAACCTTTGATTTTTAGTTTTTATTTTGTGAATTTCTGATTTTTATTCAATGCAAAGTAAGATATTATTACCATACCTAACAATAACGTGACTTTCACTTTTTTCCAGTGAATTTCTTAGTTTTTTAATGCAAAGTAATGTTATTACCATACCTAACTATAATGTCACTTACTTTAACCTGTGTGTGTGTGTGTGTATATATATATATATATATATTTTTTTTTTTCACAGTAAAGACCAAAGGTTACAGGGACGTTATAGTTAGGCTGACATTTCACTCGTACAAACCCAGAGAAATTCAGATGTTCTAGTTAGCTGAGCTAACTATAACTCGTGCCCCCGCAATGCCCTGCTTATGACCTCACATATTACATCACTCATGACATGGTCAGTGACATCACGTGGCCCCCTTTCCTACAGTACTGAAGCCATGGGGAGGTGGTGGTCCCTGGGGCTGTGTGGGGGGGCTCAAGCCCCCCCACACTTTTTTTTGTAATATAGCCCCGGGGAGGTGGCGGCCCCTGTGGCTCCGTGGGGGGTCTGGAGCCCCCCATGCATCTTTTCAATGTAGCCCCCGGGAGGTGGCGGGCCCTGGGGCTGCGGGGGGGCCGCATGGCCCCCGCATTTAACAAAATTAGCCCTGGGGAGGTGGCGGTCCCCGGGGCTGCGGGGGGCCCACGTGGCCCCCCCACAATTAATGAACATAGCCCCGGGGAGGTGGCGGTCCCCGAGGCTTCGGGGGCACGCGTGGACCCCCGCATGTATTTAGATCATTGCCCCCGGGACCTGGCTCACCCGGGGGCCTAATTAAACGAAGCGCAAGAGCCCGCGCTTTGTTGTTTTTTAAATTTTCGGCCTGATTTGCGGATCCAACGCGAATCCCACCGAATGTTTTTTGGGCCCAGGGTGTCCCTGTGGGGGGCTACCCTGCCCCCTTTTCTTAATTTTTTAAGTTTTTTCACCTTTTTCCTTGTGACTCGGTTCAACCGAGTCACAAGATGGATGCCAACACTTCCTGGTTTGAAGTATTGGCAGCCTATCAGATCTCAGGCACGAGATCGGGAGGGTTCGCAGATCCCCCGCGGCCATATTTGTATATCTGAGAAATGTTTAAATTTCTCAGGAACTACTGAATGGATTTACACCATTTAACAAAAAGAGCTAGCTTTCTGCCAAATTTGGTGTAATTCAGTTCAGCAGTTCGGGCTGTAGCTGCGTCAACCGTTTCCTATGGAAATTAACATGGAGAAAAAGTGTTTTGGGACCCCCCCTTTTTCTCGGCCCCCGCTTGACGGATCACCCCGAAATTTTTAAGACAGCAGCTAAAGTGAGTGGACCATTAGTTTTGAAAAGTTCGCAAAGATTCGTCAAACAGCGCCAAAGACATTGGCAAATCAAAAAACGCTTTTCCTATGGAAACAAGGTCGCCAGTAGGTACTACATATATATATATATATATATATATATATATATATATATATATATATATATATATATATATATATATATATCCAAACACCACAATCCTGCAGTACCGATTTCCTCGGCGAAAATCAGGTGCAGACCACTGCGTGCATGTTTTCAAATAAAGTGCTTTATTTCAATTTCAATGGCATCAAACCACAATACCAAGGCAAGTGCCCAGCATTACGCGTTTCGACCGCGTTGCCACGGTCTTGATCACACAACGCACCGGACCTTCTAACAACATATACTATCCAAGTGAAGTTAATTGAGACACGCCCATGCACAATAGAACTAGAAGACATCCTGGTCATTCTCGATGGTTTAAAGAGACAACAACTAACAGTGTCTAAGTCCCACAGAGTTGCCTCGTCATGAATAAATACATAAGGATCTGTACATAGAGTGAACACTGTGTATACGTGTATGTAGATAAGATCATATATATAAACAACATACAAAAATAAAAACCGAGTGGTTAAGATTGTCATATCTACACTGTATCTCATACAGAAAAGCCTAGTAAAAGATCCTAAATATATTAAAAAATCATGTCGATGTCCTTCCCATTAGCTCGCAGCGCTAGGGCAAAACAAGTGCAAACCCATTGGGCCTGATTCACAGAACTAACTTACGTCAAAAACGTAAAGTTAGTACTTTTTAGTATTCACAGAATACACTTACTCATTTTGGTATTCACAGAATGAACTTACTCATTTCGGTATTCACAGAAGTTAGTAGTCCTAACTTTAGGACTCCTAAATGCCTTCTGTGAATACCGAAAGTCTTAAAGTTAGGATTTTCTCAGTTTAGGAGTAGTAAAGTTGGTCCTAACTTTACTACTACTAAACTGAGAAAAATCCTAACTTTAAGACTTTCGGTATTCACAGAAGGCATTTAGGAGTCCTAAAGTTAGGACTACTAACTTCTGTGAATACCGAAATGAGTAAGTTCATTCTGTGAATACCAAAATGAGTAAGTGTATTCTGTGAATACCAAAAAGTACTAACTTTACGTTTTTGACGTACGTTAGTTCTGTGAATCAGGCCCATAAAGTGCAAGTGCAAAAATTAAAATCATCATTGTTCTCAACTATTAACTTTCATAGTTAAAAATTTAATAAATAAATATTGAAGGCCTGTGGCATACCTATTTCATATATACATATACATAAAGTGCAAGTGCACTGTAAACATATGACATGGTATAACAGGATCCAACAATAATTCATCTATACTAAATCAGTATCTAGGACAATAAAAACTACAGACAAAATTTCACATATGGAGGCATGATTAAATCACACGGAATTGAATCATTGGAAATAAGGTCAAAGCTAATTACATCATGAAAAGTGCAATATGCATACAGTACCAAGATCAAAAAAGTGCACGTTGCATAATCAAGACACACAGAATAAATCCATTTGAATTGAGGTCGAAACTAATTACCTCATGTAAAGTGCAATGTCCATACAGTACCAAGATCAAACAAGCATTGGCATAGCCAATAGGTCTCGCTTTTGGGCCCTTCTAAGTGTTTAGGCAGAGCTATTGACTTTGCCAATGTGTTTGATTGCTGCAAAAGTAAAGAAATAGAAAAAAACATCTATTTCTTTACTTTTGCAGCAATCGCGGCACCGGCGCTTTACTTTTAACATGGTTAAAGGTAAAGCGCCTTTGCATACAGCTACAGCTACTAGCATACAGCTGTGTACTGTCCAGATAACCCAGCTTAGGGTTAGAGGCATGTGACACTAGTAGTTTGGTTATCCAGGAGACAATGTGGTATTCCAGCATCTCAGATAACAGCATGGCCTAGTACCCTGCATCATGCATGGAACAGTCTTACGTAACTATCATGGACCAACCAGAACCCCCAGTAAGCCAACATTACGGGGGCTTATTCAGGCACCAAACCCAAGCCACACTACCTCTGTGAAGAGATGTTTCCTCACTGTTCTCCTTGCCCTGCCCAAAAACAAATTGAGGATTATAACACACTAAACCGCTTGCTGTGGCCTACCCCACTGCTAGCCAGAAATCCTAGCATCAAGAAGGGTGTGGATGGTTTGGGTTTAATGTAAATATCATAAATCAATGGTTAGATATATTGCCAGGGCCCTGGAAGATTGTGTGTTGTGAGGTGATCTATTGGCTGCTCGGGCCTGGCCAACATATCTACCCGAGGATCTATACATTGGACCCAACCCACCCTAACCCCCATCCTTATGCCATGCCTTATTAAACTGGCATGGTTACTGAAATGCAAGAAATCTGCAAAATGTCAGTAAACAAGTATCACCAACCTTGCTATGTATCCCTCACACTTACACACCTGTATAAGCCACACGCCCCAACCCATGTCCAGAGCTCCTTTAATTTCATTTGAGAAAAAAATCCCCTTTGAGACACTGTCCTTGTCATACCATGGCCACCATCATGGAAGATAACTGTCTCTGAACATCCAGGGGTATTTACATTACAGAATAAGTTGGTGTGTGAAAATGAGGAATAATGTGTATGCCCATTTCACATGGAGGTTAGGCATGTGAACCACTAGATGCACAATAACTGGTAGAACCTTCCCCACTCAGGCTCTCTCTTTGTACCAGAGGTAATCATGTGTGCCTTTTTATTTCGCGGTGTCTACTGACTGCTATGGTGACCCAAGCTAGAGACTAAGGTAGCAAGGAAGCTCCAGGGAAAAGTAAGGCAAAACTGCATAAGCCTGTTGGATGAGCAGCAGTTCACAGCACACAATGCAATCTCTAAGTAGGAACAATATTGCAAAACGTTATGAAAGTTCTGCAAGAATAAGATCTCAGTGCACTCGGTGAGCATCAAAAGGAAAAACTCTTCCTGGATAACCAAACAGCTAACAAAGAAAACACTAATCCGAGAATATCATAAATTAAAAAGGATAATGCCAATATGATTCAGCACGAGAAGGTAAGAGCCCTGCTTCGAAACTATAAGCGGGCAGTTTGGAGAGCCAAAAAGATCCTTCGGATAAATTCGGGCTAGGGTGCTCCACTCATGTAAAACAAGTAATCCTAAAGCCTTTTGGAAAATTATAAATGAAATAGACAAAGATCCAGGCGCTTCCTATAACACGAATATCCCCGAGGAATCCTGTGTGCAGCATTTAAGGAAGCACTACTCCAACACATACGCAGCACAGATTAATAAAAAATCATATGACACTCAACTGCACACCAGGACAGAATATTTTACCAGAGCCAAAAGCACTGCCTAACAAAAAGTGCAAATAGGATGGTCATATTTTGACAACCAGGCAGGACAAATCTCCAGGCACGCCAACACTGGGACAGCGTTAAACAGCTGTCTACCATGGAACCCTGATCGAGATTTAAGTGCCTTAGAAAACATCATAAGAAAGAACCAACAAGATGGCACGCATGGTTCTAATGGCTTGCCTGCAGCCCTATTCAAGTCCAACATAGAATATTGGGCAAGAAATCTCAACACCTTATATAACTCAGTGCTCCAGCACCAGGTAGTCCCAGATTCATGGCATGCATCTGTAATACATCCAATTTAAAAAGGCGGCGAGCGACGGAAATCATGTGGGGACCGGGGCCGCGAGCGGTGAGCCGCAGAAGGTGAGCGAAGCCGGAAACTACGGGGCGCATCGGGGGACAGGGAGCGGGGGCGAGCGAGCGCGGCAGCCTGCAAAGCAGTCCCAAAAACGCTCGTGCGTCGTGGCTGGCCTTTGGATGAGTACGCGCGGCAGACATGTGTTTCCACTTATCGCGCCCGCGTCTGGGCACGATAATTGGAAACACATGTTTGCCGCGCGTACCCACCCCAAAAAGGCCAGCCACGACGCACGAGCGTTTCTTGGACTGCTTTTCAAACTCGCTTACAATAAGTCTTCGCCTCTAAGCAGCGCTTGCGCGCTACTCGAGGCTCGACCTAAAAAGTGCATGTTGCATAGAGTAAAAGGTTGAGGGAAGGTTTTAAGATACAGTGTGTTAGACTTGGCATCTTTTGGCGTGTTTCCCCTGACTTTTTGCTTTCTGACCTCCTGGTTTTTGACTCTATTTTTGCTGGTGTAATGATTCTGTGCACTTTCCTCACTGCTGTCCAGGGGAAAGTGCAAGTGCTCCTGTACAAAATGTGTTATGGATTGGTATTTCCATGATTGGCCTATTTGATCTATGTGTCAGTCCCTAGTAAAGTGCACTGGAGCGGGCCAGGGCCTATAGATCAAATGCTGTTGGTGGGCTGCAGCACTGGATTGTGCCACCCACGCAAACAGCCCGTAAAGTGTAACTCTGGCCTGCCATTGCAGAGCCTGTGCGCAGCCTGGGGCTGCCATGTCGACTTGGCAAGTGCACACACTTGCAAGTCCCTAAACCTTCCCTTTTCTACATGTTAGTCACCCCCAAGGTAGGCCCAAGGTACCCCTGTGGGCAGGGTGCATTGTATGTGAAAGGTAGGACATGCCCTGGTGTGTGTGGCATGTCCTGATAGTGAATTACAGCCTATTTCGTTTTTCACTATTGCAAGGCTACCTGTTCCCCATAGGCCAGAATGGGCAGTTTTGATTATTACAGCTTATAATCCTAACTGACCCAGGGAACATGGTAGAAATTCGAGTTTAGTATGTCTGGACTCAGAATGATAAAATGCATCTTTTAGTAAACTTGGTTTTAACATTCTGTGTTTGAAAATACCACTTTTAGAAAGTGGGTATTTTCTTGTCTAACCATCCAAGCCTGCCTCTGCTAGGTTGTGTATTCATTGTCTGGAGTGTGAGTGACAGGGCCTGGGGGATGCCAGGAGACGGGGTGAGTCAGCACAGGGCTAAATAGCAAGATCTACATGTAGATGGGTGGGAAGAGATGCACCTGGGACCTGAATAGGGCTGGGCCTTCCCTCCACAATGCTGGCTCCACCTCCTGTGGTGCGTCTGATGTCCCTGGCCTGCACTGTGAAAGGAAAGGAGACTTGTCAACAAAGTGCTCCAGGACTGACCAGAACTGGTTTGGACTAGGCAAAGGCCTCTCTGCCTTCAGAGAACAAAGAGAAATTGAGGATAAAAAGGGGGACCCAAACCCCAGAAAATTAGAACTCTTTTGGATCAAGAAGACTGCCAAGAAGAAGAGCTGGAGAAGCTGTGAGGAGGAACTACCACTTTGCTGTGTGCTTTGCTGTGTTGGCCTGCAGTGGCTGCTTCTGTCTTGGGCAGTGAAAGGACTGGAACTGAACTTTCTGCAATCTACTTTGTGAGTGTCTCCAAGGGCTTGAGGTAGAGCTTGCCCCCTGTTCAAGAAGTCTCAGGAACAGCAAAGACTTCAAGTTCTTCTGCCCTCAGCACTGGGGACTGTGTGTTTTGTGCTGCAACAGAAGAAAAGCATCTCGACGACGTCGACGACGCCGCTGCCGACTCCGTGTCCCGACGGCACCGCAGAGGGCACTGCCGCACCGCGACCCTGGTCTCACCGACGACGCCTGCTGATGCCGCCACCGAGCCGCTGCTCGTCACCGCGACCTGTGGGCACCGCACTCCGCACCGCCTCGCTTCACGACGACGCCGTGGCCTTCCCGACGACGCCGCTCCACGCCGGACTCGACGCCGCTGCTTGCACCGTGGTTCGGGGGCACCGCTCGTAAGTTACACGACGCACCGCCCTCATCCCGCACCACAGCCTTGGCACCGACGCCGGTGCATCGACTCCAGTTCGTCAGCCGACGACAGCGCTGCAGCTACGACGACGCCACTGCTGCACCGTGACCTGCCAGCACCGTGACGAGCACCGCCTTCATCTCACACCGCGACCCTGGTCTCACCGACGACGCCATCCGACGCCGCCACCGAGCCGCTGCTCGTCACCGCGACCTGAGAGCACCCGCACCGCTGCACTTCGCACCGCAGCACCCGACGCCCGGCCGACGCCAGCGCTCCTGACTTCAACAGAGGAGATCGATCTGCAACGCGTGTGACTTCGAGGGCCCCGACGACGCCGCACCGACCTCCGGAACCGACGCCTGCGGACGCCGTGTTTTCGGAAGCTCACCGCG
This sequence comes from Calotriton arnoldi, assembly GCA_963921515.1. Lineage (NCBI taxonomy): Eukaryota > Metazoa > Chordata > Amphibia > Caudata > Salamandridae > Calotriton > Calotriton arnoldi. Next base: position 60,766 of record CAWUFW010017235.1, read on the forward strand.
AGGTCATCGACGCCCTGCATTTCTGAAAGGTACTGTTTGCGGGTCTTCCCGACACCGTAGCTGACCCGCGACGCCGCGGTCAGCCAGAACTGTTTGGATTTGTTTGTTCACGACGCCGTGATAGCCCTGGACGGAGCTATCGACATCAAGGAACTGTTTTTAAAGACATTTTGAGAAGTAACTATTTCTGAAGTACTGTACAGTGGATTTTTATCGTATTTGGTCTTGTTTAAAGTATATAAAAATATTGGATATTTTTCTAAACTGGTGTGGTGTCCGTTTGTAGTGCTTACATTGTATTACTGTTGGTTTGGTGTAAATACTTTACACACTGCCTCTAGAATAGGCCTGACTGCTCGTGCCAAGCTACCAAGGGGGTGAGCAGGGGTTATTTTAGGAGTGTAACTCCCTTATCCTGACTAAGAAGAAGGGTCCCTACTTAGACAAAGGTGCAAGCCCTTGCCAACTAGAGACCCCCATTTCTAACATTGGTTGTCAGCGGTGAGGATAGGACTTGTGTTTGCACTTGACTTACAGTGATTGGTGTGCACTACTACCATATCGCAGACCATTACGTACCACTTACAAGTTCTTTTTCTTTTTGGCCTATTTTTGATCTTGCCAGTTTGAACTTGCTACTTCAACATGCCTGAAACTGTAGTATCATCAGTTGCATCAGTAGAAATTGCCTTTGAGGAGGATCGATTGGACGCCTACAATGTCAAGGAGTTAAAATCGATTTGCAAGAACCTGAAAGTCCAGGTCAGAGGCCTCACCAGGAAGGAGGAGCTACAAAAGGCGCTGAGGGCCTGGGTAGCAGCCAGACATGCCAGTGGGCAATCTGGTGATCTCAATGGAGAGGTGGAGGAGCCTGTTCATAGGGTGGATGTGCTTTTGGGAGGGGGGGAACCCTCCAGGCCAGGCAGCAGTAGTTTGTCCCCAGAGGAGCTGGAGGACAGGCGGGAAGTAAGGAGGTTTGAATTGGAGAAACTCAGAATAGAAAGTGACAGGGAAGACAAGAGAATAGCCATGGAGGAAAAGAAGATGATGTTAGATCATGAGAAAGTGATTAAGGAGCTGGAGCTAAAAAGTAGAACCGGCTCAGATGGTGGCAGCAATTCTTCAGCACACACAGACAGGGTTGTACACATCCCCAAGAATGTAGGTAAATAGTACAAAAAGGGGGATGGCATTCAAAGGTGGTTTCAAGGGTACGAGGCGTCTATTCATATGAATGGGGTCCCTGAGAGGAACTGGGGAGCGGGGTTGTGGCCTCTCTTTCCAGAGGAAGCTAGGGATACTCTGATAGCTTTGGGTAAGGGGCAGGACCTCACCTATGCTGACATGAAAGACGCTCTCCTCACTAGATATGGGCTCACACCTGAAAAGTACAGGGATCAGTTTAGGTCCAGTAAAAGTCTGAGGCCAACACTTGGTTGGAATGTGTAGATATGTTCTGTAGGTCGCTGGATGGTTGGGTGAAGGGCAGTAATGTAACAGATTTTAAGGGGCTCTACAATTTGATTGCATGGGAGCACTTGTCTAGTCTATGTTTTGCAGATCTGCGCCAGCACCTAGTTGATAGTAAGCTAACTGACCCCAGGAAGCTTGCTATGGAGGCGGACCGCTGGGTGAGTACCCGGGTCCACAAGAAAGCGTTTGGGGGAGACTCAGCCAAAGGTGGGCAGGGTCCCCAGCAGAAAGGCGGGGGGACAAGGGTAAAGCACAGGAGTTCTCTAAAGGGCCCCAAACTAGTACCCAGGGTAAAGGTTCCCATCCCCCAGGTGATAAGAAGACCGGCCCCCGCAAGTGTTATGCATGTGACCAGGTGGGTCACATGAAGGGGGACCCCAAGTGCCCAAAGGGGACACAGCCACCCACCGGTGGACAGTCCAAAGTGTTGGCCAGTGTAGCGCTTGGGGAGGAGGGGTGCCCACAGGAGGGTGGGGATCCCGCAGAAATGACCCTTGTCTTACTAGGGGACAGTGAGATGGTCCCAGGAAACCAGGTGCCCCCTAACACAAAGAAATATAGCACCTGGGTGACCATTAATGGGAAAAGGGTAGAGGCTCTCAGAGATACTGGAGCCAGTGTGACCTCAGTCCGGTGTCACCTGGTCTCTGAGAAGCAGGTAGTCCCAGGGGCCTTCCACCAAGTAGTTGCTGTGGACAACTCTGAGCGCCAGTGTATGGTGGCGCAGGTTCCCTTTGAATGGGGGGGTCTCAGGTCCCTTGAGGGTGGTTGTGAGCCCTACCATGCCTGTAGATTGTCTGCTAGGTAACGACCTGGAGCAGTCCTTATGGAAGGATGTTGAGCTCAGGTCTCACTTGGAGATGCTTGGGTTGCCAGAGTGGGCATGCGTGTCTACTCGGTCAATGGCAGCCAGAAAGGGTGATCAAGAGGACTTGGAGCCTGGAACAATGGCCCAAGTCCCTGCCAAGAGGAAGGGCAGGGGGCTCGGGAAACCGGTCCCCGAAGTTCCCACGGACCGGGAGGAGGCGGACCTCGAGTGGGACGCCCCGGTGCCTACAGGGGAGCAGGTAGCCGAACTGGGAGACATCTCTGAGCTGACCCATTGGCAGCAAGAAGGGGGTCCCACCAGGGAGGAGTTCTGCAGGGAGCAGAACGAGTGCCCTACTCTGGAGGGTCTGCGACGGCAGGCTGCAGACCAGGCAGCTGGTAATCAGTCCAGGTCACATCTGATCTACTGGGAGAATGGTCTCCTATACAGTGAGCCTAAGGTTGCTGAGCCTGGGTCAGCCCGTGTGCTGGTGGTACCCCAGCGCTTCAGGACCTTCCTACTGGGTCTGGCTCATGACGTGCCTTTGGCAGGACATTTGGGGCAGGACAAGACCTTTGACCGGCTTGTCACCCACTTCTTTTGGCCCCAAATGCGAAGGCAGTCAGATGCACACTGTAGGTCTTGCCAAACTTGCCAGGCAAGTGGTAAGAGTGGGAGGAAGGTCAAAGCTCCTCTCTTTGAAAGGGTAGGGATGGATATTGTGGGGCCACTGGATCCCAAGACAGCCATGGGCAACAGGTACATCCTGGTCTTGGTGGACCATGCCACCCGGTACCCTGAGGCAATCCCTCTCCTGACAACGACGGCGCCAGTGGTGGGCCGGGCGTTAATGGGGATCTTTTCCCGTGTGGGCTTCCCCAGAGAGGTGGTTTCTGACAGGGGGACCAATTTCATATCCAAGTATATGACATCCCTGTGGAAGGAGTGTGGTGTAACCTACAAGTTCACCACTCCTTACCACCCACAAGGAAACGGTCTGGTGGAGAGATTCAACCAGACCTTGAAAGGCATGATCAAGGGTCTAACAGAACCCATGAGGCGTAAGTGGGACGTCCTCTTGCCATGCCTACTCTTTGCATACAGGGAGGTGCCTCAGAAGTCTCTTGGGTACAGCCCCTTTGAGCTCCTGTATGGCCACCCTGTCAGAGGACCTCTGAGTTTGGTAAAGGAAGGCTGGGAGGCAGCTCCCAGGAAAACTCCCCAGGATGTGTTTAGTTACATGCTGGCCTTTAGAAACCAAACTGCCCGCTTCAGGAAACTCGCTCAGGCGAACCTAGAAGCAAGCCAGGAAGAAATGAAGAGGTGGTATGACCAGAATGCCACTCTGGTCGAATTTCAACCTGGGCAAAAAGTGTGGGTCATGGCCCCAGTGGAACCTTGTGCCTTGCAGGACAAGTGGACTGGGCCATATGAGGTGGTGGAGCGCAAAAGTGACGTCATCTACCTGGTGGATTTGCAGGCTCCAAGGAGCCCTTTGAGGGTCCTTCACGTGAACCGCCTCAAGCCCCACTTCGAGAGGTCCGAAGTGAGTATGCTCTTGGCGGCAGATGATGGGGTGGAAGAGGAGAGTGAGCCTCTCCCTGACCTCCTGTCTACCAAGGAGCATGATGGGTCAATGGAAGGTGTGATCCTCTCCCCTACACTGACTCAGGAGCAGCAGGGGGACTGTCACCAGTTGTTGGGACAGTTCGCCCCACTGTTCTCTCTGACCCCCGGTGTTACTCACTGGTGTACCCATGACGTGGACACTGGTGACAGCCCTCCTGTGAAGCACAAGATTTACAGGTTGACTGACCGGGTCAGGGCCAGCATCAAGGAGGAGGTCTCTAAGATGTTGGCGTTAGGGGTGATTGAGCCCTCCAACAGTCCTTGGGCCAGCCCAGTGGTCTTGGTCCCAAAGGCTGCTGCAACAGGTGCCACTCCAGAACTCCGGTTTTGTGTGGACTACCGTGGGCTCAATGCCGTCACCAGGACTGACGCGCACCCCATCCCCAGAGCTGATGAGCTCATTGATCGGTTGGGAGCTGCCCGGTTCCTCAGCACGTTTGATTTAACGTCTGGGTACTGGCAGATTGCCTTAACCGATGTGGCCAAGGAGAGGTCAGCATTCTCAACCCCAGAAGGTCATTACCAATTTCTGTTGATGCCCTTTGGGTTGAAGAATGCCCCTGCCACCTTTCAGAGGTTGGTCAATCAGGTGTTGGCTGGACTGGAGGATTTCAGTGCCGCCTACCTGGATGACATTGCTGTGTTCAGTTCCAGCTGGGAAGAACATTTACAGCACCTTGAGAAAGTGTTGAGGGCTCTGCAAGGTGCAGGCCTCACGATCAAGGCCAGTAAGTGCCAGATCGGGCAGGGTTCTGTGGTGTACTTGGGACACCAGGTAGGAAGCGGCCAGGTGGCGCCCCTACAACCCAAGATTGACACCATCCTGGCTTGGGAACCCCCAAGACCCAGACAGAGGTGAGAGCCTTCTTAGGTCTCACCGGCTACTATAGGAGATTTGTTAAGGGCTATGGCACCATTGTCGCCCCCTTAACAGAGCTGACTTCCAAGAAGCAGCCCAGGAAGGTGATCTGGACTGAGTCTTGCCAGAAAGCTTTTGATGCCCTGAAGGCAGCCATGTGCACGGCGCCCGTGCTCAAGGCACCTGACTTCTCCAAGGAATTTGTCGTGTAGACTGACGCTTCAGAGCATGGTGTGGGAGCGGTGCTCTCACAACTGAACGAAGAGGGCCTGGATCAGCCTGTAGTCTTCCTTAGCAGGAGACTACTCCCCAGGGAACAGAGGTGGAGTGCCATAGAAAGGGAAGCTTTTGCTGTGGTCTGGGCACTGAAGAAGCTGAGACCATACCTGTTTGGGACTCACTTCCGGGTTCAGACAGACCACAGGCCCCTCAGATGGTTGATGCAAATGAGGGGTGAGAATCCAAAACTGCTGAGGTGGTCCATCTCCCTACAGGAAATGGACTTTACAGTGGAACACCGCCCTGGTACAGAACACGCCAACGCAGATGGTCTGTCCAGGTTCTTCCGCGTTAGTGAAGAGAACTCCAATGGGGTTGGGTAGTTCTCCCTACTTTCAGCTGGAGGGGACATGTGTTAGACTTGGCATCTTTTGGCGTGTTTCCCCTGACTTTTTGCTTTCTGATCTCCTGGTTTTTGACTCTATTTTTGCTGGTGTAATGATTCTGTGCACTTTCCTCACTGCTGTCCAGTGGGAAAGTGCAAGTGCTCCTGTACAAAATGTGTTATGGATTGGTATTTCCATGATTGGCCTATTTGATCTATGTGTCAGTCCCTAGTAAAGTGCACTGAGAGTGCCAGGGCCTATAGATCAAATGCTGTTGGTGGGCTGCAGCACTGGATTGTGCTACCCACGCAAACAGCCCGTAAAGTGTAACTCTGGCCTGCCATTGCAGAGCCTGTGCGCAGCCTGGGGCTGCCATGTCGACTTGGCAAGTGCACACACTTGCAAGTCCCTAAACCTTCCCTTTTCTACATGTTAGTCACCCCTAAGGTAGGCCCAAGGTACCCCTGTGGGCAGGGTGCATTGTATGTGAAAGGTAGGACATGCCCTGGTGTGTGTGGCATGTCCTGATAGTGAATTACAGCCTATTTCGTTTTTCACTATTGCAAGGCTACCTGTTCACCATAGGCCAGAATGGGCAGTTTTGATTATTACAGCTTATAATCCTAACTGACCCAGGGAACATGGTAGAAATTCGAGTTTAGTATGCCTGGTCTCAGAATGATAAAATGCATCTTTTAGTAAAGTTGGTTTTAACATTCTGTGTTTGAAAATACCACTTTTAGAAAGTGGGTATTTTCTTGTCTAACCATCCAAGCCTGCCTCTGCTAGGTTGTGTATTCCTTGTCTGGAGTGTGAGTGACAGGGGCTGGGGGATGCCAGGAGACAGGGTGAGTCAGCACAGGGCTGAATAGCAAGATCTACATGTAGATGGGTGGGAGGAGATGCACCTGGGACCTGAATAGGGCTGGGCCTTCCCTCCACAATGCTGGCTCCACCTCCTGTAGTGCGTCTGATGTCCCTGGCCTGCACTGTGAAAGGAAAGAAGGAGACTTGTCAACAAAGTACTCCAGGACTGACCAGAACTGGTTTGGACTAGGCAAAGGCCTCTCTGCCTTCAGAGAACAAAGAGAAATTGAGGATAAAAGGGGGACCCAAACCCCAGAAAATTAGAACTCTTTTGGATCAAGAAGACTGCCAAGAAGAAGAGCTGGAGAAGCTGTGAGGAGGAACTACCACTTTGCTGTGTGCTTTGCTGTGTTGGCCTGCAGTGGCTGCTTCTGTCTTGGGCAGTGAAAGGACTGGAACTGAACTTTCTGCAATCTACTTTGTGAGTGTCTCCAAGGGCTTGAGGTAGAGCTTGCCCCCTTTTCAAGAAGCGAGAAAAACAACAAGGGAACCCTACTCACTTGGAACCAGGGTACTGAAATGATTATCAAAAACAATGGCTCCTGTGGACTAATGGCAAGAAAATCTCAATAAAATAACGCACTAAGGCAATGTAATGGGTTATTGTGATGTCAAAAAGAGAAGGAGTCGAACACACCTTAGATTAGTATTTCATTCATAATTCTTGTTTATATAGTTCTTTGAAGCAAAATTACATTCATGACATTTAACAATCAATTGAACCAAGGCAGACAGACAGATGCTGTTCTGCTCCACAGATATCCTTGATGCAGGCACGAACATACTGATTCTTGAGTAAGACCACCCATTACTTATCAACTGGCGACACAAAGAGGCGCATAGCCGTCTTAAATAATTATCAAGAGCCATAACACATGGAAGAAGCCTGCTACTTCTACTTAAAAACCCTATCGGCTCGTGCTTGATCTGCACACTCACCGTGCCCTTCTATTCCATACCTGCGGAATCCTCCTATTGTGCTAACCGAATTTTGCCAGCCGACAGCTACCCTCACCTGGGTGCCCGGCCGGGTCCCATGTGAGTATCCTTCCTTTTCACTTTACTCACGGAGCCACAAATTCCACACGAGGCTGCGCAAACCCTTCCTTCAGGTGTCCCTACTATCTTAGGTCCTGAAGAGACCCTACATTGCACACAGGGTCGAAACGCCGTCGACAGTTTTTTCAAAGCGAATCATTACAAGCCAGCACTTATCATTGTATAAAAGCGTGGTTTATATAATATATATCTTTCAATGGTCGCTTTCATGAAATATAGGAAACCTTGTATATATGTCACGAATATGTCACAAATTATTTAGGTTTATTTGTTTAGGTTCCTTTTTTCACTGGGACACCACTCACTACAATCAATTGATTGTTAAATGTCATGAATGTAATTTTGCTTCAAAGAACTATATAAACAAGAATTATGAATGAAATACTAATCTAAGGTGTGTTCGACTCCTTCTCTTTTGACATCACAATAACCCATTACATTGCCATAGTGCGTTATTTTATTGAGATTTTCTTGCCATTAGTCCACAGGAGCCATTGTTTTTGATAATCAAACCTGTTCAAGAAGCGCCAGGAACAGCAAAGACTTCAAGTTCTTCTGCCCTCAGCACTGGGGACTGTGTGTTTTGTGCTGCAACAGAAGAAAAGCAACTCGACGGCGTCGACGACGCCCCTGCCGACTCCGTGTCCCGACGGCACCGCCGCACCGCGACCCTGGTCTCACCGACGACGCCTGCTGACGCCGCCACCGAGCCGCTGCTCGCACCGCGACCTGTGGGCACCGCACCGCCTCGCTTCACGACGATGCCGTGGCCTTCCCGACGACGCCGTGGCCTTCCCGACGACGCCGCTCCACGCCGGACTCGACGCCGCTGCTTGCACCGTGGTTCGGGGGCACCGCTCGTAAGTTACACGACGCACCGCCCTCATCCCGCACCGCAGCCTTGGCCCACCGACGCCGGTGCCATCGACTCCAGTTCGTCAGCCGACGACAGCGCTGCAGGTACGACGACGCCGCTGCTGCACCGTGACCTGCCAGCACCGTGACGAACACCGCCTTCATCTCACACCTAGACCCTGGTCTCACCGACTACGCCATCCGACGCCGCCACCGAGCCGCTGCTCGCACCGCGACCTGAGAGCACCGCACCGCTGCACTTCGCACCGCAGCACCCGACGCCGGCCGACGCCAGCGCTCCTGACTTCAACAGAGGAGATCGATCTGCAACGCGTGTGGACTTGAGGGCCCGACGACGCCGCACCGACCTCCGGAACCGGCGCCTGCGGACGCCGTGTTTTCGGAAGCTCACCGCGAGGTCATCGACGCCCTGCATTTCTGAAAGGTACTGTTTGGGGTCTTCCCGACACCGTAGCTGACCCGCGACGCTGCGGTCAGCCAGAACTGTTTGGATTTGTTTGTCCACGACGCCGTGATAGCCCTGGACGGAGCTAACAACATCAAGGAAATGTTTTTAAAGACATTTTGAGAAGTAACTATTTCTGAAGTACTGTACAGTGGATTTTTATCGTATTTGGTCTTGTTTAAAGTATATAAAAATATTTGATATTTTTCTAAACTGGTGTGGTGTCCGTTTGTAGTGCTTACATTGTATTACTGTTGGTTTGGTGCAAATGCTTTACACACTGCCTCTAGAATAAGCCTGACTGCTCGTGCCAAGCTACCAAGGGGGTGACCAGGGGTTATTTTAGGAGTGTAACTCCCTTATCCTGACTAGGAAGAAGGGTCCCTACTTGGACAAAGGTGCAAGCCCTTGCCAACTAGAGACCCCCATTTCTAACACAGTAAAAAAAAAAAACATTTAAAAACCAGCTAAAACCGAGCCCCACCCTGCAACACCAGGTAAAAACCAGGTAGTACTGAGTAAAACCAGGCTAAAAACTGGACTTAAAAACAGGGCTAAAACACCGTAATCCCAAAACCAAACTCATACAATGCCTAACAGGATAACATAGAGCTATAAAAAACACTAATCACAAGAAATTATGCATGTCCTCTCCAGTGTTGAGGCCATTCGGCATCTTAGTGTCTAATAAAAGAATGTAATGGGACTCTAACTGGCGAAGTTTCTTTTCTCTGTTGCCTCCTCTAGGTAATTTAGGTACTGAATCTATAACAAAATAGCTCAAGTCATTCAAGTTATTATTGTGTACAAGTTTAAAATGACGAGCGACAGGATAACTGGAATCTGAATTCACCACTGCCTGGAGATGCTGGAGTATACGGTTAAAAACTTGTAGCTTTGTGCTTCCCACATATTTTAGCTGACATGAACATTCTAATACGTATACAGCAAATTCCGTTTTACAAGTAAACTTTCCTTTTATCTTAATGGATTGGGAGTCAAAGGCAGTGGTGTAATCAGTGGTGTTGATTCCAAATTTGCAAGCTCGACAAGAGCTGCATTTGAAAAAACCTGTTCTATTAGAGAGCCAGTTTGTCGAAGTGATCACCTCAGGACTGGTTTTAACAAGTTCATCCCTCATTGAGGGTGCACGTCTGAATGTGATCGATGGGAGAGCTGGTAAAATTTGAGACAGAGTAAGATCAGTCATATAACTATTGGCCAATTTTTGTATATGATTTTCCTGAATTGTTTTTCCTGGCTACTGTACGTAGAAATCAGTCTTACCGAGTCACTCGAGTTAGGCATACTATCAGAAGCCTCGGGGTTAGTGATACTGCTGTAAATGCTTTTGTTCCGTAAGCAATCCTCTCTAGATTGACTATTAGCACTCTCCATGGCGGCCTTCAACTCCTTAGATTTATACCCACGGGCACTGAATCTTTCGAACGCCTCCAACTGGCAGAGTTTCAAATCTGTATCCGAACTACAGATTCTTCTTATTCTAAGAAACTCTCCATATGGAATGCTTCTGATAAGATGATTAGGGTGGGAGCTACTGGCATGAAGCACAGAATTGCCAGCAGTGGACTTTCTATGCAGTCTAGTTTGAATAGTCTCATTAGCAATGTACAGTCCTACATCTAAAAACTGTACACTTTGCTTACTTATATCAGCAGTGAAATTGAGATTCAACGTATTGTTATTAATGGTGTCAACAAAATGCTCAGCTGATGCTACTGAACCATTGCAAATCACGCATACGTCGTCTATAAAGCGCCTCCAATGAAGTACATGGGCATCATACAGTTCCTTGTGGGTGTTTCTGAGGACATGCTCTTCCCACCAGCCAACGTGCAAACACGCATAGCTGGGAGAGAAGCATGCCCCCATTGCCACACCACATAGCTGTTGATAGACTTCTTTATTGAACATAAAATAATTGTTCATAAGGCACAATTCAATCATTTTTAAAAGCATATTGTTGTGCTGATAAAATTCAATACTGCGTTTACCTAGAAAGTGCTTAACTGCTTCCAAGCCATCACTGTGATGGATGCTGGTGTATAATGAACAGATATCCATTACAATAAATACACAATTAACATTCCAAGTGACATTCTGTACTTTAGAGAGAAAGTGTCCTGTGTCCCTGATAAAGGAAGGCAGGTTCTCCACAAACTCATGTAGGAAGAAGTCCACATATTTTGATGTAGGTTCTAACAGACTCCTTTGCGCTGATATTATCGGTCTCCCAGGTATAGGTGTCACTTTTTTATGGACTTTAGGAATGAAATAAAGTACAGGTGTAATGGGATAGTCATTCTTTAAAAAGCAGTGTTCATTCTTGCTCGGTAGACCCATTCGCTTCCATTGTGTTAGTTCTTTAAATATAGATTCTTTCATGATCCTTAAATCATTAAAAGTGGCTTTCTTATAGCACGAAGTATCATTAAGGTGACATTGTGCTTCTTCCAAGTATTGGGCCCTCGGCCATAACACTATGTTGCCCCCTTTATCGGCCTTGTTAATTATTACATTACAATTATCTTGAAGCTTGCGCATAAGATTTATGTGTTGTACTTCAGTATATTTCCTCAGCCTTTGTTTATTATGAACTTTCCGGTTCAGTTTCTTGAGATCTTCAATGATGCAATCACTGAAAGTGTCAATAGCGTCCTTAGGCATAAGGGAGATAAATGTTGAAGGTGGTCAAAGGGCTAATAGATGGCCTAGTTACTTGGATGCCCATAGTATGGAGCTCTTCTTGAGTGGAACTGTCACAGTCTTCTTCAGTACGTGCTAAAGCATGCATGGATCTGAGTGTGCCTATATCAGATACTAACAGGGTTGAACTAGGTGTATTCTGTATAGTAATTTCTGTGGCAGTCTCAGTTGCTTTGTTGAGTTTGAAATGCTTCAGAAGCTTGAGTTTACGGATGAACTTGAATATGTCCATTCGCGTCTGCACATATTTAAAACCATTAGATGGACAGAATGAAAGTCCCAGTGAGAGCAGTTGTGTTTCTGCAGTTGTGAGCTCTATCTCTGAGAGATTGATGACCGTGGTATCTATGTTGTTACGTTTTTCGGTGTTTGCAAAGTTAGCTGTTATCGGGGCCACCTCTTCGCTCTCTGCCCTCTTCCTCTGTTGTTTCCTCCTGAGGATGCGCCTTTGTTTCCTGCGCTTGTGTCTCCTCCGTCGGCTTTCTTCGCAACATTGCGTGGACGCAATGTTTGACGGCGGTCTTCGATTAAAAAACCCAATTCTTCCGACGGTGAGAAGTTAGTGGGTACCTGTATGATACCTACCCTACTGTCATCAGATTCTGAGCCGCTACTCACAGAACTTATTTCAACATTAGATGATTCCGTACCTGATGGGCTAGGGCAGAAGTACTGCTGATTTTTTAGGCCAGTGCTTGCCGGTTCACCGTATCGAATTTCCTCGAGAAAGTGAAGACTCTTCCCATCTCATAGTCCTGCTTATGACGAGCAAATTTAAATATCTTTCGTTCCTTGATTGTACCCTCATGTTTTTTTAAACGGGCATCAATCTCCTCCCTGCCCTTTTTGATCACATCTTTCTGGTCATGTGCGTCAAGTAACAAGTTGATTTCTTCAATTTCTTTTAATATCTTTATACTGTCTATTTCAGCATATTTAATCAGGATGGATACCATATTCATGGAAGCTGCTAAATTATTGGTAGCCCATTCTTGCATCATCAAGGGGTTTGGGTTCTCGAACGATGGCGTTATCAGTACCCTTAAACCACGAGGTATCCTATCCACTTCTTTGTACTTTTCAAGAGACTTTTTCTCCCACCATTTCGTTAGCTCCGTGCGGAGGAGTTTCTCCAAATTCTTAAGTAATGTTTTAACATCATTGTCTGTAGTATTTGTTCTGTTGTGCCCTGTTTGCCTTACGTCGATGTTTGGTAGGTTTGAATATAAGGCATCGGCCACGGCCTCCCGGTCCCGCAGCGCGTCTGCTGTGGATATCATGATACGGTGTGTGATGCCGTTTTACTATGTATGTTGAAATAAATTGCCGCTGTGTGGCGGATTTTCAAAAATGTCCAATGCACAATCCCTACCACCCGCAAATGTCTTTAATGATAGTGTTGAACCGGCTTACCACTACAGAGCCCGACTAGCTCTTCGGCGTCCTCCGACTCCTTTGAACCGCCGAAACTCCGTAGGACCGCACAGCTCTCTGTCTCAATCAAATCCAAACTGCGGGGCGCTGACACGGGAAATACTCCTTCCAGGTTAAACATCAATCGCGTCCGCGATGTCGGCTGTGTACCGGTCAACCTCTGCTTGGAGGGAGGGTCCGCGAAGATGAAGGCAGCCGTGCTTCGCCTAAATCAGATCCAAACACCACAATCCTGCAGTACCAATGTCCTTGGCAAAAATCAGGTGCGGACCACTGCGTGCATGTTTTCAAATAAAGTGCTTTATTTAAATTTCAATGGCATCGAACCACAATACCAAGGCAAGTGCCCAGCATTACGCGTTTCGACCGCGTTGCCATGGGCTTGATCACACAACGCACTGGACCTTCTAACAACATTATATACTATCCAAGTGAAGTTAATTGAGACACGCCCATGCACAATAGAACGAGAAGACATCCTGGGCATTCTCGATGGTTTAAAGAGACAACAACTAACAGTGTCTAAGTCCCACAGAGTTGCCTCGTCATGAATAAATACATAAGGATCTGTACATAGAGTGAACACTGTGTATACGTGTATGTAGATAAGATCATATATATAAACAACATACAAAAATAAAAACCGAGTGGTTAAGATTGTCATATCTACACTGTATCTCATACAGAAAAGCCTAGTAAAAGATCCTAAATATATTAAAAAATCATGTCGATGTCCTTCCCATTAGCTCGCAGCGCTAGGGCAAAACAAGTGCAAGCCCATAAAGTGCAAGTGCAAAAATTAAAATCATCATTGTTCTCAACTATTAACCTTCATAGTTAAAAATTGAATGAATAAATATTGAAGGCCTGTGGCATACCTATTTCATATATACATATACATAAAGTGCAAGTGCACCGTAAACATATGACATGGTATAACAGGATCCAACAATAATTCATCTATACTAAATCAGTATCTACGACAATAAAAACTGCAGACAAAATTTCTGATATGGATGCATGATTAAATCACACGGAATTGAATCATTGGAAATAAGGTCAAAGCTAATTACATCATGAAAAGTGCAATATGCATACAGTACCAAGATCAAAAAAGTGCACATTGCATAATCAAGACACACAGAATAAATCCATTTGAATTGAGGTCGAAACTAATTACCTCATGTAATTATTCTTTCCTTTTCATGTAATTTTCACATATTTTGTTTTATCACTATCCTCATTGTGTCCTTTTCACTTTACTCTTCACCTCTGCCATGACAACTCATTGTACTTTGCACGTGTCTTACCCTTGTATTACCAGTTAGGTTTGATTGGCATTCGGCTAAGGACATGCTGTTGAATATATGGGCTGCATGGGTCTACCCGTCGGGTTACCCTTCCAATATGGCCACGATATCCATTCATGGTTAATCTGCGGTTTCAGGTCATGTTTATTTTAACACGTCAGTTTCTACTTTTTATTTTTTTATTTTTTTTATTTTATTGTTTTTCCGTAGTACAAGGATATCATATAAGAAACAATATAAGTTCTCAGCAAGACACAACAGACATATTAGGATAAATTAACATCGATGGCAGTTTCACATAAGATGAGCACACATTATACAGTACGATAAGGCAGAAATTCGTATTGGCATACGTAGTACTTCCCGCAGCCCAGGCCAAAAGGCTAGCAAACATAACAGCTCCAATCCATAAGTTAATTACGAGGTCTCCTTTGGGGGGGAACTATATTTCTGAAGCATTCGCCACACGAGCACAGGTGGGGCACCAATCTCAATACCAATCATGGGGGATTCACCAGAGCAACACTACACCCACCTGATTAGGAGTTCTACCCGGCTGTCCCGTATGTGATATAGATCTGATAAGCCAGAGCTGTTACTGCCCCGGCGTTTCCGGAACATCTGTCTGGGGTTCCGCAGACTGAGCCAATAGGTAGCTCTGTAGTGGGCCCCATATATTTTTAGGCTGCGAGGCTCTAGGCAACATTTCAGCATATCTCGTCAATTGATCTTGGCAATAAATCAAGTCCTCCAACCATTCCTTGAATTTTGGCGCCCGCCCCCTGCCCCATCTGCAAGCCACTCTACGCTTGGCCAACAGTAGAGCAACAGCAAGGAACTTACGACAGGACTTTGGAATTAGTTTAGTATAATTTAACAATGCGAGTAATGGCGTGCATTCCAAAGCAATGGGCACCATCCGACGCAGAGCTTCGAAAATCTGAGACCAATATTCACTCACCCTTGGACACTCCCACGCCAGATGTAAAAAGTCTGCCCCTGGGCTACCACATCTATCACAGTTATCTGTAGCTCTCAAGTTGAATCTGAACATTTTAACAGGAGTGTAATAGAGGCGTTGTAGGAATTTATAATGTGTAATGCGTAGCCTAGAGCTAGCAGTTATCTGCTCTGTTGGGAGGCAACAGTACGTCCATTGGTCATCAGTTATCTCACATCCTAATTCCTGAGTCCACTTAACACGGGAGGAGCTGGGAGAATCCATTTGTTGTGTGCGAATAGTGTGGTAGAGTACAGAGACCAAGTGTCCCGGCGATGTGGCGCGTAATAGCATATGTAAAGGGTTAAATGTTGGAGGTTCTTGTGGAAATTCAGGAGTGATCGACCGTATACCTTGGCGAAGTCGGACATAGAGGAATATATCCAACGATGTGGGCTGAATATCTTGAAAAAGGCTCTCAGAGGTGCGGAACGTCCCACCCTGACAGAGATCCCCCCATGTGCTGACTTGGATACGCTCGCATAATTTGATGAAACCTGTTTCCTGCAGCAGTGGCAGGCGTGGATGATAAGTGAGTGGAAGAAGCGGCGAGTATAACATTGTACTTTGAAGAAGAGCTAACATGCGTCGCCAGGCTTCCACCGTGCATGTGATAGTGGTAGGTGCAATATCCCGCGTGCGAGGAGATGTGTGTAGCATGCCTTGTAATGGTATAGGGTCCGCCAGCCAGTGCTCAGCTGCGAGTTGCGGCATGTATCTAGGAGGATGAAACCAATAAAACGCGTAGTGCGCCTGCGCACTCACATACTACAGTTCAAAATCCGGCACGTCAAACCCCCGAGCATATGGTTGCGTTAGAACTTTCCACTGTAATCGTGCTTGTTTGCCCCCCATATCAGTCTCGTCATTTTAGACTTGAGCCTCTGGAAGAAATACCGCCCAGGATGGTATGGGATATTTAAAAAAAGGAATAATATTTGTGGCAAAACCACCATTTTAATCAATGCCGCACGTCCTGCTAAGGTCAAGGGCAAGGAGATCCACCGAGTGACATTTTCGGTAATCCGTTGTAGAACAGTACCGTAATTGAGACGCATCAGCTCATCTCTGTCTCTGGTTATTACGATCCCTAGATAGCGTAAGTCCGAATTGCACCACTCCAAAGGGAAGTCTAAGGAGAAACTAGCGGCTGCAGTAGTCAATGGGAATATTTGCGACTTCCCCCAATTTATATGTATCCCAGAAAGTTTGCCAAACACTATGAATTCCCGCAGGAGTGGATTCAGGTTTTCCTGTGGGTGTCTAACATATAACGTTATGTCATCCGCATATAAAGATATGAGGATTTGTCGTAAGTTTCATCGTAGAGCCTTGTCCTGGTGATGCTGCCGCAATTTGGATGCCAAGGGTTCAATTGCTAGCGCAAATAGTAATGGTGAGAGTGGGCACCCTTGCCGCGTGCCTCTAGAGACAGAGAACGCATCTGACAGATGCCCATTTATTAATACTCTTGCCGTTGGTAGTTGATAAAGCAGCCTGATCCAGGACAAGAATACAGCAGGAAACCCCATGCGCTGCAATATCCCGAGGAGATAGTCCCATTCGACTGAGTCGAACGCTTTAGTGGCGTCCAGGAAGACTGCCGCCAGCGGCAGCTCCGGGGCGACATTCTGTATAATAGTAAATAGGGTACAAAGATTATGTGTGGTAGCCCTGCCAGGAACAAACCCTGCCTGATCAGGAAGGACCAACTTGTCCATTAACAAGGCAAGCCTATTCGCGATCACCTTGGCCAAAAATTTTGCATCACAATTAATCAGAGATAAGGGCCTATAAGAGTCACAGAGTAGTGGTGACTTTCCGGGTTTAAGCAATGATGTGATATATGCTTCTCTCATGGAGGGGGGGAAGTATGCCAGCTTCCATTGATTCCTCATACATCTCCTTTAAGATCGGAGCCAGCAGATCTATGTAGGTTTTGTAGAACTCAGCCGGCAGGCCATCAAGCCCGGGGTCCTTCCCTGACTGCATTTTCATTATTGCTTCTCTTATTTCGTCTATCTCAAAGGGGGCGCTCAGGAATTCTCTCTGCGAATCCCCCAACCATCCCAGCGCCACGTCTCCGAGGAAGCTGTCAAGTTCAAAATGATCCCTACGTTGTGAGGTATAGAGTGTCGAATAGTGCTCTGTGAATGTGGCTAGAATATCTGCCGTGTCGTGATGTAGAACCCCTTCTGGCCCCGTGATTTCTAATACACAGTTGGAGGAGCGCGGGTGACGTATGATTTGAGCTAACGCCTTCCCAGGTCTTTCCCCCTCTCCGTATTTCCGAGCCTCATTATATTTTCCCTTAAATTTCGTTTCCCGCTCAGCGGTCTCCATATATTCAGTGAGTTTCCCCCGGAATTCAGTTTGCAGATCAGTATCTCTCCTCAGTCTCATCTGTGTCTCTAATTCTTTTAGCTCCGCCTCTAATCGTCTGATCGTGCCTTGTATAGCTCTCAACACTCCTGCACTTTTGGAAATACAAAAGCCTCGCACTGTCACCTTAAAGGCTTCCCAGATCGTCTCCACAGTATCAACGGAGCCCTTATTCCTATGGAAAAAATCCTGAATTTCATCCCCTAGTTCGCTATGAAATACCGTGTCTAGGAGTGTTAGGGGCTGCAATCTCCAAGTGCGGCGTGGTTTATTAAACCCAGGCGGGGCTAGCGTGAGTTTGACTGGGGAGTGGTCCGAGTACGTCCTGGCCAGTTGTGTGACATCTTTTATTAGGGGGCCCAGTCCTCTAGACAGTAAGATATAGTCTAACCGCGCCCATGAGGCTGCGTGGGCTGCAAAATGTGTGCCTTCCCTCGTATGTGGATGAAAGTGTCGCCAGGCATCTAGTAGGTCCGTCTCCGTTCTAATGCCCTGTAAAGCTTGGTAAGACCTATTATAATGGTGCGGTGCAGGATTGGATCTGTCTTCCGCTGGGTTAAGGGCTACATTAAAATCCCCACCCCATATTATATGTGTAGACCCTATGTCCAGTATCTTCCCCCACAGCTCAGTGAAGAATTCGGGAGTGTCTACATTTGGGCCATAACTCACTAGGGTGACCGAGTCCGTGCCTAGTCGTCCCCACACAATAGTGTACCTACCATTCCGATCTAATGACATACCCGCTAGTGTGAACGGTGTTTGTTTTTTAATAAGTATTGCTGTGCCTCTGGCATATGAGGAATAGGAAGAAAACAGTCTATGGTCTGCCCATTTCGCAGCGAAGGTAGTGGGGTGCAATGGGTGAATATGTGTTTCCTGGAGTAATGCGATATGTGTATTTTGCCTATCTAAGTACGCCAAGAGTTGGCGACGCTTCGCGGATCCCCCAGTCCCCGCACATTCCATGTTACTATCTGAAGCCGCTGATGAGCCGCCAAGTCAGCCATACGAACCCGGGATGAGTGTTAAATGGTGTTGTGTCGACCGTATTCTGTGTGTCATATTTACCAAAGCAAAATGTGTCTGTCCATCATAATGCAGCCTAACAATGATCAAGAACCAGTAAGTGAAGCCCTTCCCCCCTCCCTCCCACAACAGCACCCCAATTGTGCCGGAATGTCATTTCCCTCCCCCTCCCCGCATTTTCCCAACAACTTAATGCGGCCAAACGAGACCAACTGTAAAAAGAGTCTTGTGGGGGATCACCCATAACGGGGGACCCGCCGGTGTGTCACAATTACCTCCCTGTTCCCAAACGACTGGAGCCCACCGCAGTAGCAGCAAGTAAGTCATTCGGTGGGAGGGTGCTCGGCCCTAGGCCGTGGAGAAAAAACGAAAAGTCAGCGTTCACATCTTATAAGTAGCACAGTATATAATAGTACTAGCATCATATTTGCTGGGTACACTGATCTGCCCCCTCCTGGGTGGCCAGAGGATCTATTCACCAACCTAATTTGAGCTGTGTCCTCTTGCGCTTTAGGTTGGGTGTCTGGAATCAGCAGGCCGATGGAGTTGTTTGGGTAGATCAAGTAGCTTCAAGCAGCACCCATGGAATCTCCCTGTCTTTATGACGGATCTTCCGTCTCAGGAGTATGCAGCGAGGGGAGTGATCATCCGAATTCCGCCTGGGTGATTGTCGATTGATACTTTTAAGAAACTCCTCAACTTGATGCGTATTCACAAACATCTTTTGTTTACCTTGGTGCGTGATCCGCAGGCGCGCTGGATACATGAGTGCATAGTCGATTTGCGCCTTGCGAAGTTTCTGCTTTACCGGGAGGAACTTACGACGGGCTTCCTGCACTGCAACAGTGAAGTCAGGATATATGGTAAAGTCCATGCCGTCATATGTCAGGGTCTTCTTCTCGCGTGCCAGGCGGAGTGCAGTGTCTCGGTCACGATAATTAAGAATCCGAGCAATGATAGGGTGTGGAGCGCTGCCCGGAGGAGGACGAGGGCCCAGAGACCGATGGGCTCGTTCCACAGTCAGATGTGGGGAAAAGGCGTGTTCTCCAAATGTGTCACGCAGGAGGCGCTCGATGTAGTCTTCCATGCGGCCTGTGTGTGCGGTTTCCGGAATTCCTAGGACCCTTATGTTATTTCTTCGACTTCTGGCTTCGAGATCCTCATTCTTGGAGGCTATTACTTTTAGGATTTTGTCCATTTGAGCCAGTTGCTTCTGTATGTTTGTCGTCGTGTCTTCCGTGTCGGATATCCTCCGTTCTGCTTCCTTAATCTGCTCGTCGTGCTTATCAACTTTTAGCACCAGAAAGTCCAGACGACTATTCATCGTATCCATCTTTCCTGATAGGGAAGTGAGGCTCTGCTGCATCGCCAGTAGTAATGTTTTCACCTCATCATCCGGTGTGGAGGATTGTGCTTGGGTTGTGCTTTCTATATTTTGTGTTGGCTCCTCAGCACTGGAGCGGGTGACCGTCTTTTTTGCCTCAAACACCAGTCGAGGTTGCCGATTGTCCGGCTTCCCCATGATGCACCGGCGGGAGTGGGTAGGTCCCTTCGTCTATGTATACCGAAGCTATTGCAGCCGGAGTATATATGGCAGTGGACCTATACGAAGACCTCTGTCTCTATTCCCTTGGCGCCTTCACCCGGACCATATACCAGATGTGCGTGTTAGGAAGCAGCTTGGCTGGAGGGACGAATCTACCCCAGGAAGGGCACTGTTAAGTTGGTAAGCTGTGTCACCGCGTGGACAGGTGCCACTTGCTGTGGCCACGATGGGGTGGTGACGGGAGTTATGTCGACCAGAGGGATGGCTCCAGTTTTGTTGCCACCTATTGTTCAGCGGGCGCTGGTCGTCGCTCACCAGTGCGCAGCGCGGGCCGCTGAACCCGTGACTGTTCCTTCCCGGTGCCTGTCCCACAGCGATTCCATCAGTCCACACTAGTGCATATCGCCGGTTTTCTGTCCCAATTGTTGCGGCCCCTGCGTTTCAGTGGGGGCCAGGGGGTCCGCGCAGCGTGAATGTTCACCCTCAATGCAGCGCTGCGTCCCTTCCGTGAAATGGCGGCATGGGTGTCATGATCTGTCTTCCCGCGTTGCTCCCGATCCTCCTCCGGTTGACTCTGTCCAGTCCCCCGTGCCTCCCCAATCACTAGATCAACGATGTGCCTGCCCTGTTGTAGGCAGCCTTTGGGGGATAGCAGTCTCGCTCTTTATTACGGCGTAGTGCCTGTGTTCCCCTCTCCCACGGTGAATAACGCTGCTGTTCCGTGTACTCACGGCAGTCACACTCACCAAGCCTTAGCTCCCCAGCTGCAGCTGCTCTGCATATGTTCGTGTCCTTTCCGTGGTGTGCTGGCAATGCGGTGTTACTCTGCGCACAGAAGTTGCCCCGTTTATTCAGATCTGCATATTCTCGGCGCCCTTTAGTCTTTTGGCGTTGTGGCCCAGTGCCTTGAGGGAGACCGGGGGCCCGCGTACCTGCTCCTGCCGCTTGCGACTCCACCCAGCGCTCCGTCTGCCTCTCGCTGTCACCCTTGCTTCACTCTGCAACGGGTTATCCGGTATCCGATCGTGCTGAAACTTGCACCGGAGCCGATGCGGGTCTTCCTGCACAATCGACGCGCTTTGTGTACACTTTCTCCCAGGAATAACAGGAGAAATGAAGGATTATGAGGCTACCGGAGCCTCACAGAAGAGCGGCCATTCCGGTTGTGCGCCACCTAGCGCCCCCCCATGTCAGTTTCTACTTGAATTATCTTCTGTTGTCGAAACCTGGCAGATGTTCCACATGCTTAGAATGAATTGATTCCATTATAAGTGTTGAATTCTCATGAGATAATATGTACCATTTATTTATTATTTGCTTCGACCTCGGAAAGTTTGCACATTATAAAATGGCCGCCACTTTCTTTTGGTAACCCGGCTTGTACTATGAGTCCTATGTCTATTATCATGGCTGTAATGTGTATATGAATATGTATATGATACAGGCTGACTAATGGTTTCTTACGTGTGAGCAAGGATTCATTTCCGAAACGCGTAACGTGGAAGCAAGATTAAACTTTGCTGAACTGCATACTACAAGTGTGTCCTGAGAGTGCATTATTTCTGCGACTGCGGAAGAAATTTTGGGACTTTACATACCGGCTGCTCGACCGGTGCATGCACCACCTCCCAAGGGTCCATGGTCCAGATTGGAGCGTTTTTCTTGGATGGATGGATATATATATATATATATATATATATATATATATATATATATATATATATATATATATATATATATATATATGCAGCAAGACTCGTCTCTCTACCAAGGTAGGAATATCGTGTTACAGACTAAGCGAACCCAAATAATGGTGCAGTTTCTAATTTATTGCATGCCCAACACCACCGCCGCCATAATATATATATATAGTGAAGGTCCACAATGTATTGCAGCACGTTCTAAAGGTCAACTCGTGGTATTACATGCGTGGTAAAGGCATGCGTGGTAATAGCATGCGCTGTAATGTCTTCTATTCGAAAATGGATGATAACTTAAACAGTTGTATTTGTAGTGCAGATAAAAGGCAGGTTAATAGATGACTTAAGTTGAAGGACAGAAATAAATTGACTCATTGGTGAAACGTATTAAGTGTTTTATTCTCAAATTGAAGTTATTCCATCCTGTGAGACTAGTCACCAAGTGCGTAAAAACCTTAAGCTAAGTATCGAATTAATAAGAAATCATTGAATTATTAAATTTGTATTTAATCTGTGAGAAATGTTATTGATAGAAAATATGTAAAGAAACAATCGGCACCAGTGGCGGATAAGGAAGGAGCAATAGATAGATCTTATTTTTAAGACTAGTAGCTCATAATGTTTAAGAATGCAGTGCAGTATGTGCAGTAATGCCTAGGCAGCAACCAAGTGTAAAGTTTATGATTTGACAAATTGCTGAAAGACGTTACATGTGAAGTAGGTATGGATGCCAGCCAACTATATATGGATTTTGTCTTCTGTGTTTAATCCTAAGGAGGTAACAAAACTACCACCAAAAGGATGGTATAACATTAAATTTTACATCATTCCTATAAATGCGATTCTTCATGACCGTGTGTGAACTGACAGTAAATGAGAGAAATTTTCAAATAATACATAGAGAAAAGCTTGTATAAATGTTTACACAGCCACTGATATGAGTAGGTGGTGCATCTTTTTTTTTTTTTGTTTAAACACAATGGCTATCTATGCCCTTAAGCTGACTAAAGAGGAGAACATTAAATATATAGCAAGAAGCAACACTATATACAAAGTTAGACTTTAAGGGGCATATGAAGAGGGAAGATGAGTGGGAAATTGGTCATGATCAGGTTGAGTCATTATGGGCCTGATCGATCAGGTTGTGAGATTGTACGAGGTGCTAAAACAGGAGTAGGCAAAGTGTTGTCCACTGCCACCGCTGAATCCGCCTCCCCCGAATCCTTGAAAATTTAGCTATGTTTGAGACATAAACTGGACAGCAACAGTAATAAAAGAAAAATGCTGCAGCGTGCCCCTTTTGTCATGATTAACACATGCAACAGGCAGTTATACATACACCTCCCATCTTACTCACCAGTGTGCACTGTGGCTGTTCTTAGTGCTGTGAACAGCCCTGTCTCCAGTGCCCGCACCTGGCCCTAATCCTGGCCCCCTGATACACCTCCGTGAAAACATTGTTGTCCAGAGATTTTCATTTTTGATTTGTGTTGTTGGATCATTAGAGAAGTAATTTAGCTTGGGTAGACATTGCTGCTCCGGGCCGAATATTTATGGACGACATTTTTAAAAATGGCAGATGTGTTGCAGTGATGATGTAATATTTCAGGAAACATGAGACCTATATACTTCATTTTGGTGCCAAAACATAGGTTTTGGGGGTCAAGTAGTCTTATAGAGACAAACTCCTCAGAGCAAGCCTTCTGCCATTTTTCAAAATGGCGGCTTTAATAGAGGAAGAAGAGACATGTATAGAAATAAAACAAATAATAATGGTTTTTAATCCTTTTATGTATACACCAAACAATGTTTATGATCTGAATATGAAAAAAATAATGTTTATCACTCCTGTTTTAGACACATTTTCATAGTTCACTTTATTTGTTTCAGCAATCGCCCGTGGTACATTTGCAGAATGCTGAACATTTGAGAATAGCATATCGAAAGCTAAATTTTTTTGTAGCACAGGTATTGCAAGTGCATGTTAGTTCTGTGGTTAGACGCTCTAGAAATTTAATAGGTTTTAGCACCCCATAAATATCTTCCCAACCAAACTCACATGGATCTTTCTCTACATATGCGTGAGTCAAAACATTTACAAACTTCTGATCAAGTAGAACGCTCTTTTAATGTGTTCGTGCACAAAATCAGACGTCGTTGGAAGGTCACTTAGCGCAACTGATCTCTTGTACTCACTGTTCCAAAGATCGTCAAATGTGTGACAGTCAGCACTCGTTTTACACACACACACACACACACACACACACACACACACACACACACACACACACACCATTTTTCTATGTCTTTAAAGTCACATTGTGCTTCTGTCTCAGCAAATCCTTTTAAAAACTTCACAGGTTTAGCAGTTAAAGCTCCAAGCTTTGTTCCAATTTTGCTCATAGTGTCATCACCTGTAAGAATATGTGGCTTGATAAGAACACTGGGCATCTCAGGGTCAAATTTCTTGTACAGAATATGAAGCGGGATAAAGTATCTTTTCTCGCCTGTTCCATAACTGACAATCCTTGATTTCTGAACATTGCAACAAATCTAAGTAGCACAATAATAACATCTGTGTCATATGACCATACAGTGACTCGATTGGAACCATTTCGAACAGCCCACTCAACATTTGGCACAACACAAAGGTCAACTTCCTCCAATTTGCTGTTAAGTTCTTGGACAATATGGTCCGCACCTTTTGAATATACCTCTGCAGGCACCAACTCCTCATTGACAATCATTCCACTTGCAATAATTGGAAATTCAGTGTTCACTGAAGCATCAGCCATTTTTTGGCGAGTTAACATCTCCAAGTTCATCTTGTTCGATGTTGATGACCAGAATTTATCAAGTTGCACAGGTATAGGTGTTGAAGTTTTAATACAGGCAAGGTCAATTGCTCCACTTGTAGACATTTGTCTGATTCTCTCACATTCTTTGACAGACAGTTCGAGATAACTGTCAAAGACCATTTGCAGTTCTTGCAAGGTGCACACTGACTTTGATATCTGTAGAACAGTCTGAACGACCTCTCAGAAGTTTTGCACGGATGAAATATTGACCATTCGCAATTGTGACACATAGTCCACAACAACAGCAGTTCTCAACGAGGACACCTTTTCAAATTGAAATTCTTCAGGTGAAAGTTTTTTTCGAGCTCTTGTACGAGTTTGTGTTTCACTGGTTTCGTTGCAGCATCTCCATCAAATAATGCTTTTGCTGGAAGATCATTCGACAGAATGCACATAATAAATTCACCACTTTTTTCTGCTACATCCATGCCCTGTGTGCTTGCTAAAGTTGTTTTTTTGTAACCTGTTTTGTAGTGGCTGGTTGGACAAAACTCTTACTATGATAATCAAAGAGTGGTAGTTTAGCTTTAGTGGTTATGTCATATTTTTCTCTTTCAATACAAATCTTTCCTGCTTCAGTTCTGCATATAGCTTCGATCCATGTTCCAGGACATCTAGTAGACATGTCTTTGTATTGTTATCCACATATTGTTTGGTCACAAAGTTGTGTAGTAGCACAGGGTCAGTCATTTCAAAGGAGTTTCCTTGTTGCTGCATGAAATGAAGAGGCTGTCACCATGTTTATTAAAACCTTCCCCTCTCTTTCCCACAGGTTCGTGGTGAAGAACAGTTTCATAATGGTCCATTAATTTTGAATTTCTCATCTCTGAAAACATTGCAAATAGAAAGGACTTCATGGTAAACCAGCTGCCATTGAGCAACATATTCACTTTTACGGGTCTGACCAACAATTCCCTTGGAGCTTTTCTGTGATCTCTGGATTGTCTTTCCAGTTTCATATCTGGAGCAGCAGCATTGAACCTTCCCTCTCTGTCTTTCACCACAAAATGTCTTTGGATGAATTTTCTGTAGAGCTATGGTTTTACCACCTCTAGCTTCTTCACTCTTTCCAAATCCCAGGACCCATATCTCAGGTAGTTCATGAATCGAATTTGCCAAACACAGTAATCAGTGACTCCACAAACTTCATGTGCAGCTCATAATCACCTTCCTGATTAGCATGTGCCGAGTTTTTCACTAGAGCTATCATGTGTAAATCATATCCCCAGTTTTTGCAAAGTTCTGATTTTTCTGCACATTCTTTGACAGACTCTACGAGCTTGGTTTTCTGATTTTCAACTGAGTGTATTGAACATTGCTTGGCTTTGCATTATGTCTTTTGAATGAATGCACCCTGAGATAAGATAGGTTTTGCATATCTTGTCATTCTTGTTCCAGAAAGCATTCCAATGCAGTGTTTCTATAGCCTCAGATATGATGAGCATACATTGTAACAAACATAATGAGTTCCGCTCAATACTGACTGGACAGTTTTGCTTCCAAAGATTTCAGCCTCAATAAGTGAATCATCTATGCCACATCCACTGAGATAACTTCCTGCACACCGCAACTGTATAAAGATCATCAAATTCTACTGGATTGCTCATAAAAATGTAAGCGACAATACGGAAAACACCTTCATTGCAGAAAATTGGCAGGATAGGCTGGTCTTCAAGGTGAGCACGCACATTTTGGACATTTTTTTAGAGCTGTGTATTTTTGTTGCGTAGTTTGTGACTGGGGATGGTATTACTGGTAAAAACCCAACCTGCTTCAGTGGGACGGTATTCTTAGAGTTCAGAGCATGAATTCCAGCCCACGGAGGAACTATCTTTTCTTCATCCTTCAGTCCACACTGACTAAGCGATATGATAAATTCAGTTAAGCGGTCCGCAGCATCAGATGGAAGAAGATCCATGTCTTCAGCCACTTTGAAACTTTCTGGTAGACTGGGACGTGTTGATGACTTGTAGTGATTTTACACACATTGGCAAGGCAGTTGGGTTATAAGTTTGCAACTGCGTTTGTTTATGCCTACAGCTGACACAGCCTATTTTCCAGTAGCTACTTCATTGGTACAGCCTTGAAAAAACACCATGGCAGTATCATGTGTGCCAGACAAAGAAGAGCTGTCTTCAAAATCAAAATAATCTTGAGCAGCAATTGTAAATCCATTCCTGGTAAAGTGACTTGGAAGTGGTGTGCTGTCTGATTCACAAGATTTTACAGCATGAGCTATGAACAAGTTCCTGCTCTGTACTATGTCATTATAACTTGTTGATACACCAATCCTATTCATTGAAGTGATTAGCTCTCTACTTTTGCATTTGTCATAGATTGCGTGGGCAGCCATCATGTGTAGTGGAGGTTTCATTTTGCTGCGATATAATTAATAAAACATGATTTAGAAAAGACAGTACATTCACACAGCATAAGCCTGCCGGTTCATGGGATTGTCTTCCACTTCTTTGCTTATATCTTCAAAGCCGTCATCAATGTTGTCGGCTTCTGTTCTGAACTCAAGAACTTTAGTTTGTAGCAGTTTTGCTTTGCTGATATTAAACAATGATGTAAAAAATGTTAAGCCAACATCAGGCATTCTTGTTGACTTCCATGATTTGCAGAGTTCTGGGAAATCACAACATTTGTCATTTAGTCCAAAATCAAATCTTTCAGGATGTTTCCTAATATGGTTCCTGCTGATTTTACTGCATCCTGTGATCTTATTTTGGCTGCAAAAACAGTCAAATCAGCTGAGAACATTATAAGTATCTCATTCTTTTTGTTAGACTGACAGAAACGAAGTCTGTCATTTTACATTCTCACCAGAAAAATGTGAATTTCTTTATTATGGATCAATAAAGTTTCATCAATGTTGACCATTATTTCCCTGATCTCACTGAATGTGAACCGTTAGCCAGCACTCAAGAGTGACTTTAAAACTTAATTTGCTTTTTAAAAGAGTGCAAACTTAACTGAAGTCTGGTGGTTACGTTGCTGCTGGGAGCTCATTGTACATTCATATTTTTTAATGTATGCACGCATGCAGTTCGGGTGGGCTTACAAATCCGCTGCAAATACATTCACCTTGCTGTTTAGATCAGCTAATCGGCTGAAAACTTCATCTTGGAAGAAACTAGCTGCAGATAAAAACATGTTTGCCCTTTGAGACTCACATACTCTGTACTTTGTTCATTCATCAATCCCTTTGGCCCTTGTTCTGGCTAAACCACAAATAACACATTGAAAATCCTCTACTTTCTGATAGTTGTTGGAGGTGGACGAGGGGTACCAGTACTGGATGAGGCATTTGCAGCCTGGGGCATTCCCAAAGTGGTCAAAAGTGACAATGATCCTCCTTTTAACGGTCACAAATTTGCTGTATTTGTCAGGCACCTCAATTTTGAACACAGAAAGATCACTCATATGTGGCCTCAAGTCAATCAGATTGTGGAGAGGTTTATGGCCACATGAAAGAAAACCATACAACAAGGAGAACTAACAAGGCGAGATGTTCAAGTGCCTCTAAATGAAGTACTGCGAACCTATTGGACCATGCCTCATAGCACCACTGAAAAATGTCCAGCCACTTTGATGTTGGGTCGCACAGTGCCTACAAGATTCCCCGCCATGGAAAATTCAAGTTTGCACTGTTTTTCAGCAGTCTGATCATGTAAGGCTGGCAGAATTGGACAGGAACAAGAAAGCCAAGATGAAAGAATACGCAAATGTTCGCCTGAAAGCAAGACCATCTACCGTCCAGAAGGACAGACAAGAACAAAAGAAAAAGACAGACAGCCGGTAGTATGACCATCCACTACAAGTAACTAGCCTCAAAGGGACCATGGTCACAGCTGCTTCTAATGATCAGAGAGTCACACGTAACCTGTCACACTTCAAGAAGTGGGATCCCGAAGCGAAGGACCTGGTGGATAAGTCAGAAAATGACGTTGACGAAATGAATCAGGAATCGGCTAGCAGTGATAGATTGCACATCTCTTCAGATATGAGGGATCTGACGATAACAAGCCCAATACGCCGGTCACCGCGAACATGTAGGCGAGCCACTCGGCTCATTGAAGAACTGTAAGACTATGTCACATTGAACATTCATTTGCAAGAGGGCGTGATGTAATATTGTGTTTGTGTTGGGATATTAATGGCACTAGGACCCTGTTGTTAAGAGGCATGCTAGGAGGAGAGCCGGAGGCAGGAACAGGAAAGGGAGGAAAAATGAAGAGGATTAGATACTAGCGGGAGTAGAGAACATGCATGAGTGTAGCTCTTGCCTGCAAGGTAAAAATAAAAGGTACATTCCACCTTTCTTCCGTGTCTGTCATCATTTCACACAAACAGACACAACAACGTTTAGGATGACTGTAAAGTTTTATTTTAGGGACACTGTTTGTAGAGTCTCTCTTAGTAAATGTTTTAGTGGTGTACTGTGCTGGTTTTGTTATTGGCGTGAAAGATCCGACTTTGGAATGGTTTGTGACTCTTGTCTTTTTTCTCCAAGGTTCACCATGGGACAGGTGGATGCTTTGGTGGAAAACCAGTACAGGTAAGTGGGTTTGGAAGAAAAACATATTTTAAGTAGCCTTGCCTTTGGATTGATTTCCTAGTCTTTCTCCTTTAGAATCAGAGAAAAAATATTTTAAATTTCTCAGTCTTTCCTTTGGCTTTATTACCTACTGTTTATCTCTCCTTTTTAAGAATAAGCTAGAGAGTTTGAGCCGTACTGAACTCAGTTAAATCAGCTATTCCGCTCTTTCGCCTTAGGAGTAGTAGTGGGGAAAAAAGAAAACACCTTCTTTAAATAAAATAAATACTTTTTAAAACTCATAACCTTCCCTTTCCGAGTTCTTTTTCACTCCGTATTCACCTTAGGCTGTGTTCTGTACCCCTACCGTCATGGCCTTTCAATTTCGAAAGAGGGTACTCACCTCTGTCAGCCACACCTCTCCAAGAGTGCGGCGGGAGTCAGTAGCATCTCCTGTCCATGTGTCGACTGGGAAGCACTGCAGCTGCTCGTTTGTCCTCCCATAGTCTCGCTCCTTCAAGATCTGGAGGGGGTTGTGTTACCTCATCTTGGTATTTTTGACCGTCTCAGGCCCTGTCCTCTCCTCAGAGTTGGTCTTCCAGGGATCCTCCTCCCTACATCAGGCTCCTTGCAGAAACCATCCGTCACTCGGTCCTTGCCCCTTGTCTATGTCTGTTTCTTCTTCTTCTGGCGTTAAGTCCTGAAGCAGAAGAAACTGAAGTCTGTCTTCACTTTTTGATAGTTTCTTCTTTCCTTTCTTTTCTTGTCCTTTCTTGCACTTAACCCTTTTTTTTCCTTCCTTAGGGTGTTGGAGGATGCTGTGGAGAGATGGCTGCCTAAAAGGCTCCGGTAAGTCCCGTTATTCATGACTTATGCCAAACTTGTATCCTTTTTAGGTCTCGCCTAGGCAGCGCGCATGCGCTGCTCTAGGAGATGACCTTTAGGAATCGGTCTGCTCCTTTTCAAGCACACTCATGCTTGTGCTGGCATTCACCTTGCGGGAGCGAGCAGCGGCGCGCGTGCTAATTGAAAAGATATGGCTCTCGTGCCGCCGCTGCTCGCTCCCGCAAGGCGGATGCCAGCACAAGCACGAGTGCTTCAAAACAGCTGCTGCTTGTGCTCTTTTTGAAAGATGGGAACCTCGCTCACTTTCTTGTTCTCATCGTTCACTCTCACCTTCCGACTTTCTGTCTCTCTCTATATTTCTATCTTCCTCTTTTGTCACCATCCATTCTCTCTCCGTTTCACTCTCTGTTCCTCCGCTCCGTTTTCTCCTCCCTCTCTTCCGTTCTCTCTCTCCTCTTTCACACACACTCTTTCCTTGCCCTTCCAGCACTTGTTCTCTTTCTGAGAGTCCTAGGACGCTCTCCGCCCCTACCCGTTCCAGGTTGTAGAAGCAGCAGGCAGCCACTGATGATGCTTAAGTGTAGGACCCCCGTGCCCACACACACTGTCTCTCTCCCACACACACGCACGCACTCTCTCTCCCCCACACACACACACACACACACACTCTCTCTCTCTCTCATACACACCCACCCTCTCTCTCACTTCTCTGCCAAACGTGCGCTAACCCGCGGTGCTACCTCACTTGTTGCTGTCGTTCCTGGCTTGGCACACATCCAAATGTTCTCAGAGGTTTATGACGTCACAGCTGCTGTCGGCGTTTTTGGCGCTCCCGGCAGTGATGAGGCGTCGGGCGCGAGATCTTATTACAGACCTGCCTGGTGTGAACTTTAACCCCACGAAACGCGTGCTTTAATGAGCTGGTACTTCACACATGACATATAAAGGAACTATAAATAAAGGATCAAAAAGTAAAATATCAAAAAGGCTCGCTTGGTTGCAAGAAGGGGCAGGTGCAACCGCCATGCGCAGCTGAGAATGCGTAACTCTGGGGTGCAGGAAACCTGTATTATAACCTGTAAAGTCCAGTGCTCGAGAAAAACGAGAAAATTGCATTACACAAACGCGCTGAAGGGAGCATTACAATTTATAATACGCATCGCGCACTGCCTATACAAGCATGAATTCTTTTGGACCCGTTTGCTCTCGTTTTCTCCGAATCCTCTAGCAGTGTATGGAGTTTTCTCTGAACGTTGCGCGGACGTGCTGTGAAGCAAAATTGTAGTTGTTGCGAGTTATATCCATTTGTATCTAATGGTGTAGATTGGTGTGAGCTGATCTGTGTATTTCCCCAGTATAGATATTCTTTTCGTTTTCTGCCGGGAATTGAAACGGCGGAATCAAAAATATGGCGCCACATCCAGGTGCAGCAGAACCATATTTGCAACTACTGAATTGGAATCTCCAAACGGGGATCCTGCGTGTTTCATTTTGTTTCGTAAAATGCCAGCGGAGCAAAATAATTCACTTGATGGCGAAGCACCACATTAAAAAAACAGGGTCTCCTGCTTTTCAAAACATGCACAGTGCTGTTTGTTATGTTTCTCTCGCATACTGACGACAGTGGAAAAATGTCTGCCTTTGTTTTTCACACTCCAAATGCAACAGCTGGTCTCTGGGTGCCCAGAAGGGATGTTTGCTTAAAGATTATGCAATCGCCCCTGATGGAGCAGGGTATTTGAAATTTTTTAACCTCCTAATATTTTCGTAAAATAATTAATAAACATGTTTGTTTAAGTAAATAACCAACAATGTATGTTACATGTTAAGGGTTAAAGGTAACACGCTATTCCGTGTGCAAATTAATCAACTTATCATTGTTTACGTGTCTAACATAACATAATAATTGCGTACTAATTAAATAATAAACGCATGATCTGTGCTTTTAAATAAAACGTGTGGTTGCAAAATAAAGCGATGGTAAGTAAGGGACAGCTTTATATGTTGCTTTTTGCTAGGTAATACCTAATTGGGGTACGTAGAAAGACGGAGGGAAACGAAAGGGTTTATATTTCTTTGTTTTAACTATATTTTGTTTATCTTTGAAAATAGTGCGCTTAGGCCTGTCGAGCAGCGATATAAAATGGCCGCCAGTTGCTAGAGTACGCATGAGCGGGGGACCATGTGATAGAGGAGAGAGGCTGTGGAAAAGGGATGATCACGTGCTGGTGCTGAGAGGCTAAGATGGAAGTATGGTCAAGGCTGTTGTGACCTTTCTGAGCAGATGTGTGCCAAGATGATCAGCAAGAAGCGTGAGAAGTCCGACTGAATCAATAGACGGAACTGTTAAATCCAAAATGTAGCAGAAAAAGATACAAATTGGACTGATCGAAACGGATGAGCAATTGCATAAACTGTGGGAAACGATGCTTGCATGGACATTCCACAAGGAACTGGTTAAGACCAGGAAGTTTGATTAAAATGTATATGGGCCTAAGTTTTGACCAATGAGAAAGAGTCACGCCATGAAGAAGAAACATTTTATGCTGTAAGCTAGAATTAGGGTATAAGAAGACCTACTCTTGGTGGGAGGGGTTAGATGCTGCGGGAGAGGCTGCGGGAGATGCTGCGGTAGTTGCTGAGGTAGATGCTGCGGGAGTTGCTGGAGAAGTTAGATGCTGTAGATGGGTGAAGTTGCGGTTGCTGATGCTGACGAGCTGATGCTGCTGCTGCTATTTTCCTTTTCCAGTTGAGTATAAGATGCTGCTTTAGGATAATTTTTCCTGATAGATTTTTATTTTAGAACTATTAGATTTTCCCCAGATAGATAGATTTATCGTTAAGAGTTCTTACTATGATAACCTTATTTTTCCATCTAATAAAAATGTATTGCAATTTCAAGTTATTCTTATATTGATGATAAATGTAATGATCTGAATAATAAGCTTAACCTCATTTCCTGCATTCAAAACTTTATATAAACTTTATTATTCTTTAAACAAATGACTCAGTGATTCTTTAGCTCAATGATTAAAATGAAATATTAAAGAGTTTATTGTGATTGAGCTGGTCTTAATCACCATCAACTGATTCCTACTAGTTGGTCCATCGACCAATGAGCGGAATACCTTAAAGCAAATGAGAAATATTATGTCATGATAAAAGAGGTATCCCGTCTCCTTCCAGCGAATCGTTTTTCTCCTAGGTTAATGACGGAGGAAATCCAGGGAATAAATGAGTAAGTGAATGTATATGCGGTGTTATGGGCCCCACCATAACACCGCATATACATTCACTTACTCCGTCATATGGATATAGTGTGTGTGTTAAAGGAAAAGTTGCACCTGGATGACCAAAGCATAATAGGAGAATTATTTTTATTGTTAGCGCTGGATCAGATTTCTTGGTAGCAGAGTTATGGTTACTATAGATTAGTTTGGTGATTATTGATTATTGATAAGTTCATGTCTAACACTTTTTGTTAAGTCGCGTTATGTTATATATAAGTTTTCACGCTTCCGGGAAGTAGGAAGTGGAACACGTGTGGCAAGAGAAGTCACATGGAATTGTACATTGTCTGAGTTCATTTTTGGTAATAACACAGGTTGTGTTATTATAGGGACATTTTGTGTATAAAAGGTGTGTAAGTGAAATAGTGATCGGTTTTCTTGTGAAACTTTGGCCTTAATTCTCAGGAGCAGTATAGTCTCCACATGTGTTTTATCCCCAGAGAAACGGGTTTACTGATTGCTTGAAAGAAGGGTAAGGTAGAGGGAAGTACTACTTTATCGGCGAAACTAAAAATTCTGTGGTAGGGTAGAGGTAAGCGCTGCCTACTGGAAAATACAGAATTCTTGTGTAAATGGTCAAAGCTATCTCTTCGGTTTAGCGAATCAGACAATGGAAATGTGTTTTAAATGTTGTAACTAACAAAGAATTGTTGAAAAAGAAATTGCCGATAAATTTTGTAAAGGAGGGGTCAAGAGCAGAAGTGACGAAGACAAGAGTCGCGCTGGGATTGGACAGTGCGCTAGTCACATGGAAACAGGAGCAGAACTGACGTAGACAAGAGTCGCGCTGGGATTGGACAGTGCACGGTAGACAGAAATCGCTCTGATTGGAGCATTGGTGTGAGTCGCGCTAGTATTGGTTGAAATAACGCATAGAGAACAGTGTTGAATTGCGGATCATTTAAGGAGAAAAAGGTTGTGAATCATGTCGTACTATGAGTATGGTAGAGAGAAAACGTCATGGATGTCGAAAGTTAAGAACTTCTTTAAGAAAGACAAAAAGGTAGTGACTAGAGAGGGACAAATAATTCCTCCGCCGAAATCACCAGCTTCACATATGATGCTGAAATATGGATATCATACATGCATATGGTTAGAAAATTGGACAAAATAAACCAAGAATGATGGAGCATTGGCTTTCCCTGAGAATGGTTCATTTAATGTAGCTGTACTATGGAACTTGAGAGAAAAGATGGTAATGTTAGAACCAAGACCTAGACCGACACAGTTTGAAGCTTTAACGGAATGGGAAGATGAGATGTATGAGCGAGAGAGATTCAGAGGATTAAAGAATCATGAGTTTGTTCCTGGAAGGTTATGGGGAGTAAATCATGAGGACAGAATAAAGCGTTGGAGATATGCTAACATGACAGGAGGTTTGTTTCCAGCTTTTACAGTTGAGGAAGAAGCAAAGAGAAAGTGTACAGAGAAAAAGAAACATGTAGTGGTAGAAAAGTATGTGTATGGTGGTAGTGAAACAGATGACGAATTGCTGGAAGATATTTTAAACAGAAACCCACCTCCATACCAACAGACTTCTGCGGTGGTGACACCTAATGCACGCCAATGGAAACTGGGAGGAATAAAAAACCCGAACGAAGAGATGAGACAAATAGGTCACAAGATCAATTAAAAACTTCACAAAATGAAGAGATAGAAAGTGACAATGCAACTGAATTAGCAAAAACGACAAGAGAATTGACTGAGAAAATAAGAAAATTGACAAAGAATATGGAAGCTGTAACTGTGCCAGTAACGATAGGTCCAGTAATGCCAATTTTTGAGAATCAGAAAATTGATGAACGTTCTTTAGTGATTCCCATGAATTCACATTTGCAAAGAAAAAGAGAAGGGATAGAAATGAAAAATGAAGGTGCACACAATTTGGCTAGTACCTATAGACCAAGCCCACCTACAAATTTGACGATAAATGAGATTAGGAGAATGCCTATGGTGACAGAGTCCGCATCAGGAACACCAGAAAGAAGTAGCAATTGGATAGAATTAAATAGTACACCTGTAGGTCCGACTCCAGATGAGTTAAATGAATGGATGAAAGCGCTAAAAACAAAAGAACCGGAAGAGAAACCATTAGATGTAATTAGGTTGAAAATAGACATGGAAGAATTGATTTTGGGAACAATTGGAACAGAAAAATTAAAAAATGATCAGGATGATGAGATTATGTTTTTGTGCAAGAGTCTTACTTGGAGAGCTAGAAATTTACATGACAAATTGGAAGAGACCGCAAGTGAACTAGGAGAGGAATTTGTAAAAGTGAGAACGTTGCAGAAACCATACAGAGTAGATTTTTGTGAGAAAGACATAGAGAATTTGAACACATCAGGAAGACTGACCCAAATAAAAGAGTTAATTGTTTTATTGAGAAAATGGGGTGATGTGGAAAGATGGAGAAATAGATGGTCAAAAAGGAATGAGAAAACAACAGATAAAGCATCTTTGGCTTTTGCAGTGACAGATAGGGAACCAGTTGTTAGAGAATACCCGATGAGAGAAACTCCAGGTGGTAGTTATGTGCATGTTCCATGGACCAGACAGGATACACTGTCATTTACAAATGACTTCCCAAAATTGAGAGAGAAACCAGTAGAATGGTACAGACAAGTGGAAAGATTTGTTAAGGTGTCAAAAGTGCTGTGGATAGATCTGGATGGATTGTTTGATATAGTAGTGCCAGCTGATTTGTGGACAGAATGTAAGATTACTATTGATTGGCCAACTGTAGAATATCCAAGGGACGCTAAAACAGGAGCGCCAGGACCAGAAGTGATGAGGAAGTACGACCAAGTAATTACCTTTTGAAGAATAAAATTCCACCTAAAGAAACAGATTGGGTAAAAATAGACAGAACAACGCAGGAAAGTAAAGAATCAGTGCACGCCTACTATGAGAGATTGTTGTTGGTTTTCAAACAGTATAGTGGTTATGAGACACTGAATGAGAAGGATATGAGTCATTTTGTATATAGGTTTGTGTATGGATTGAAACCAGAGATAAGTGAAATGATTAAGCAGCACATGATTGGTTGGCAGAATAGCACAGTGGATGAGGTTTTGAGATATGCTAAGTATTGGAGTGATGATATTGAGAGTAGACAGCGTAAATTGAAAGAAAAGGCCATGTGGGCGCAGGTGAAAGTTGCAGAGAAGCAAGAAGCTCAATTGAGTAATACTGGTAATGAAACAGGACAGGTTAAATCCCGACCTAATATAGGTAAAGGAAAAGGACAAATGAGCATAGATGAGGCAAAGAAAAAGTGGCCATGCCACAACTGCGGAAAGCTAGGACATTGGAGAAACAAGTGTAAATTTCCTCCAAAACCTAATGTGGAAAATTAATCATTAAATTCACAGGTGCAGAGTGAGGTAGTTACTCAACAAGGTCAGGTGCCACAACCACCACTTCCCAAGAGTGTTAACCAACAGAAATACAGTGCAGAAACAGGATTCTACAGAGGAGAACAGGTAACACAGTTGCCGCGTGCAGCTGCAATTTCTCAATATTGGTTACGACAGGATGAGGATGACACGGATGAAAGTTCCTGACGGTGCCTAGGAGAGGGGGAAGAGTGCGTGCTTGGCGCAACTCTAGAGGTAGATCAGTCTGGTCCATTTGTGGATGGAGAAGTGAATGGTGCAAATGTAACATTCCTTGTTGACACTGGAGCTACCCGTTCTACTGTTAGGTCAGTGGAAATTCCAAACCTTCCTCTCTCAGGTGAACATATCCAAGTAGTTGGAGTTTCAAATCAGCAAATTAAAACGCCTCTTACTAAATTAGTGAAGGTAAGAATTGGTCCATTTAGTGAAATGCACCGATTTGTGGTATGCGATTGTAGTCCCGTGAACCTATTAGGACGCAATTTATTGTGCAAGATGAACTGCACTATCTATTGTACCCCAGACGGAATTGCATTTCAGACTCCGGATGAGGATGTGCTGTATAAAATGACAATGGTGAATTTAGAACCAGATGTAAATGGTTTGTTTCCTGTATTTGATGCAGAGAAAATCCCAATTGAATTGAAAAAGACAGTGAAAGAAGAAGTGTGGGACTTTACAGGAGAAGATGTAGGATTAATGAAAGGAGTAGATCCCGTTAAAATAACAGTGAAAGAGGGAACGAGTTACCCAAATACGCCCCAGTATAAATTGACTCCAGAAATAATTGAAGGAATAACGCCAGTAATAAATAAAATGATTGAACAAGGGATTCTAAAAGAAATCATGAGCAGTCCATGTAATTCGCCAATAATGGGACTGAAAAAGCCAAACGGAACATATAGAATTGTACAAGATTTGAGGAAGGTAAACAAAATTGTTGTGCCTTGTTGCCCGATAGTACCGAACCCTGCTGTGATTCTATACCAGATTCCACGTGAAGCAGAATGGTACACAGTAATTGATTTATGTCATGCATTTTTCTCTATTCCACTGCATCCAGATAGCCAGCCATTATTTGCGTTCCGGTTTGGAGAGCGTATTTTGGCATGGTGCCGAATTCCTCAAGGGTACACAGAAAGTCCCTCAATCTTTAATCAGATTCTAAAGAAATCGTTGGAAGATTTAAGAATGCCAGAAAAGTCAGTGATGGTTCAGTATATTGATGACCTACTGGTGGCATCAAAAACGAAAGAAGCATGTGTCAATGATACAATTGCTTTGCTGAATCATTTAGCAAAAAGAGGACATAAAGTGTCCCCTTCAAAATTGCAGTTTTGTCAACAAGAAGTCCAGTATTTAGGGCATAAAATTGAGAAAGGAGTGCGAAAGGTAACGACTGAAAGAATAAAAATGATTCAAGGAATGAGAGATCCAATGACACAAAGAGAGGTAAGAATGTTTTTGGGAATGGTTGGATATTGTCGACAATGGATAAGCGGTTTTTCACTGATTGCTAAACCATTGCAGAAACTGACAAAGAAGGATGTTAAAGATCCTTTTGAAATGAATGATGAAGAAATGAAAGCATTCAGAGAGCTGAAAAAGAAATTATGTGAAGCTCCAGCATTAGGAATGCCTGACTATGAGAAAGATTTTGAGCTGTATTGCAGTGAAAGAGATGGATGTGCATTTTCAGTTTTGGTACAGAGACATGGAACTATGAAAAGACCAATTGCATATTTTTCGGCTGTTTTAGACCCTGTAGCGAAAGCATTGCCTGGATGTTTGAAAGCAGTTGCTGCTACTTGTGTGAGTCTGGAACAGAGTGAAGGCATAGTGATGGGGTATCCACTGAGAGTATATGTTCCCCATTCTGTGGAAATTCTCTTGACAAGAACGAAAACCCAATACATGACACATAGTCGGCTGACTAGGTATGAAAAAGTAATTTTGAGTGCAGATAATGTGACCATTGACAGATGTATGAATGTGAATCCTTCGACATCATTGCCAGATGAAGAGAGTGTGATTGAAATGGATGAAGTAGATCACGATTGTCTGAATGTGCTGGAATACTGTACAAAACCAAGGTCTGACATACGAGATGAGCCTTTGAAAGAATCAGATTATATTCTGTTTGTGGATGGCTCATGTTTGAGAACGAGTGATGGAGTTCTAAGTGCAGCATATGCAGTTTGCACAGTAGCAACTGTAATGGAAGCATCTTGTCTGAAAGGGGTACGGTCTGCCCAAGTTGCTGAATTAGTAGCTCTGATTCAAGCATGCAAGTTGGGAAGAAATGTACGGGTTACGATTGTGACAGATAGCCAGTACGGCTTTGGGGTGGTGCACGACTTCGGTCAGATTTGGTCACAAAGGGGTTTCTTGACGTCTGCCGGAACGCCCATTAGAAATGGAGATTTTGTGAAAAAGCTGCTTGAGGCGATACAGCTGCCTAAACAGATTGCTGTTGTGAAGTGCAATGCACATAAAAATGGGGAAGACTACATAACTGTTGGTAATAAATATGCTGACGAAATGGCACAGTATTGTGCAAAGAATGTGGTTTCTTTAAACAAATGTCGGGAAAGAGAGCATATTTCTTGTCCTTTGCTTTTTACTAACTTTATTGAGACATGGGATGAGGTGAGACAGTTGCAAGAAGCTGCAGAGGATGAGGAAAAAGATACATGGATAAAAGCAGGATGTAGAAAACATGAAGAAAATGATGTTTGGGTTTATAGAGATGAGAGACCAGTTATGCCTGATAGCATGATTTCTGACATGGCACGGATGTACCATGGACAAGCCCATATTGGGAGAGATTCAATGATCAGACGTTTTAGACAAACATGGTACAATCCAAAATTCAGAGCCATAGCTGAGAGTCTTTGTCAGAGATGTCTTATTTGTCAACAGTTAAATCCAGGAAGGAAGACAGTAGTGAGTCTAGGAACAATAGGACGAGAAGGGGTCCTTTCGCTAGAATGCAAATGGATTTTATTGAAATGCCACCTTGCAACAGACTAAGGTATGTCCTAGTGGTCGTCTGTTTGTTTTCCCGTTGGGTGGAAGCATACCCAACAAGAAGGAATGATGGTATTACGGTAGCAAAACTTATGCTGCGAGAATTCATTCCGAGGTATGGTTTTCCAGTCACGATTGAAACAGATAGAGGAACGCACTTCCAAAATGAATTAGTTAAACTGATTTGTGAAGCACTTAGTATTAAACAGAAACTGCATTGTGCATACAGACCAGAGGCTTCTGGAATCGTAGAGCAAGCGAATGGAACAATCAAGAACAGGTTAGGAAAAATATGTCAAGCTACAGGACTCAAATGGCCAGATGCCTTGCCATTAGTTCTAATGACAATCAGAAGTATTCCGGAAAGGAAAACTGGACTCAGTCCCCATGAAATAATTATGGGACAAGCAATGAGACAAGCACAAGTACCTGTCAACAAACTACTGACTATAACTGATGATCTAGTGCTGGATTATTGCAAAGGATTGGCTGATGTGGTGCGTTCTGTGTTTCATCAGGTTGGACCGAATGCGACCACTCTTGAAAGAAAACCAGCTCACGACTTGAATCCAGGAGATTGGGGCCGTATAAAAGTCCACCGGAGAAGAAACTGTTTGGTTCCTCGCTGGGACGAACCACGACAAGTGATCCTGGTGACGACCACTGCAGTCAAGTGTGCAGGAGTGAAACACTGGGTACATGCCAGTCACACCATCAGAGTTCCAGAACCTGAAGATCGACATGTGAGTCGACATCTGGAAGTATTGGATAACAGTTTAGCATCAGAAACAGAAGAAGAAACAAACAGGGTGCCAGAACCTGAAGATCGACCTGTAAGTCGACATCTGGAAGACACAACTACAAGTGCAACGACAGAAGAAGTAGAAGAAATAGCTGAAGTTCCAGATCTTGAAGATCGACCTGTAAGTCGACATCTGGAAATATCAGACACCAGTTCAGAATCTGATACAGAGCATTCGGATTGTGAAGAAATTCTAAAAAGAAATTGGAATTTTGAAAGCATAAGAGAAGAAACTGAGCCAGAAGATAGTGACAGTGAGCAACCAAGTACAAGTTGTGGTAAAAATCCTTCGGAGATAATATTGATAGATGAAGAAGGGAGAGTTTCAAACAAAAAGCTAGAAAAATCGGAAGATCCCCGAGGAGCAATAGGGAAAAATAGTCAAACACGAGAACAGGGAAATTTAGAAGCAGAAAGGAAAACTGACACAAATTCGGAAGAACCTCGAGGAGAGACAGAAATAGGTGAACGAAGGAAGATAAGAAAAGAACCACAAGTAGAAGAAAATGAAATTATAAGTTTCAAAATAAGAAGCAATGACGAAAGAATTGAAACAGAGTCTGAAGAAAGTGGAGAAGAAAGAAACCAAAAACTAGAGTCAAGAAAAAGAAATTGGAAAACAGAAAGAGAGGAAAAAGGAAGTGAAGCAAAAAGGCCAAGAAAAGGAGACAATTGGCCCAACGAAGTAAGAAAATTAAGATACAGAATCATAAGGTTGGATGGGAAAAGTGCTGAACAAGTGAATGAAATAACAAGTCAGAGAGAGCAAGAAAAACAAGGTGGAAAACACTTGCAGAAAACGAAAAGAATAAAGAAGGTAAATCCGAAGTATAGATCGCCTGAATGGTTGTATCTTGCTTTGACTAGTAACAAAGAAGAAAAGAACACTCACGAGAACCCAGAACAAAGAAACCTGATGGGAGAAAGTGAAGTGCAACAAACCTGAAGAAGTTTAAATAGTTTCTACCGGATTTGACAAAACACTGGATCTGACGAATTTACCGGATGTGACAAAGAAAGAATTCTGAGAAAGGATTAAAAGAAAGTACCAAGCAAAGACAAAACATTGGATTACAGAGTGGCAAATAAGTCATTTCTGAGGTGTAGTGACACAATTTTCTGGAAAACAAATAAATAAGGTTATAAAACAAAAATGGAGAATACTAGAGATAGAAAATGTAAATGTGAGTTTTTAAGTAGATGGTGCAAGATGTGTTGCTTTTGTACAGGATTATTAATGACAGTATGGGTGGTTTTAGCAATCACTATTCCAATTAGTTTTGCTGTAGTAAAAACGTCTAATAACACTGAGAAAGAAAAAGGAGCTAACACTCAAGAACCAGTTATTTTAAAGAGTAGTGCAGAATTACACAAGGACAAATCGATAACAGATTTTTCAAAAATGTTTTTACTAAATTATTATATGAGTATGTAGAAACAATGGATGTAAGAGATTGCTATGTTTGTATGCAGTTGCCTGCATCTGTAGCAGAGGGTGTGACTTATCATCACCTCCCTTTGACGTATGGAATAACATGTAGCGTTTTAGCAAGTTTATTTTATAAAACAGGTAGATTAGAATATTATTACACTGACATAAATAACATTTTTGCGAAAGTTTCTGTAGTTCCCGAGCTGAACAAAATAAAAGAGGGAAAAACGTTTGGTGAATATTTTTTAGAAGATAAGGTTTTAACATTAGATAGTATAATTAGATACAACCTTACCTGTGAGTTAAAGAAGGAAGAAAAGGTATTTTTAGAGATGGTTGAAGAGAGAAGAGTGAAATTTCAAAGAAAAGTGATAGAAGAGACAAAAACACCTCTTTGGGCGTTTGAGGAAGACAATCATGACAAGAAAAAGACAAATGCAGCTACGACTCTGGATTGGCCCCAACAGGGAAGGTTGTGCATTAGAAGAAATAAGACAAGATATGACAATTATTTTGTGGGTTCCAGTATTTGCCATGACAATTACCAAATTTTAGGTGGATGGGGATTCAAAGGGGGAAAAGATCCAATATTTCCAGGGATTTATTATGTTTGCGGAAATAGGGCTTATTATAGGTTGCCGGACCATTGGTATGGGTCATGTTATTTAGGCCTGGTCTTTCCAAAGATTTTTCATATGGATAGAAAAGAAAAAGGAACACACAAAATGATAAATACCTTTACACGTAGAAAAAGGGAACGTTTTTCAGAAATAGTAGGTGATATTTTTGGAGCATTGATACCAGCAGTGGGAATATCTTTGAATGCATTTAGAATTCGGAAATTATCCACAGTGGTAGATCGTTTATCTACAAATACTGCTGGAGGGTTCTTGATGGTAAATACCGAGATGGTTGCCATGAGAGCTATGGTGATGCAAAATCGACTTGCCCTTGACATTCTTTTGGCAAAAGAGGGCGGAGTCTGTGGAATGCTGAAAGTCCAACACTGTTGCACTTACATTCCAGATAAGAGCGAAAATATACAGAAGTATATAACAAATATTACAAGTTTGCACAAAGAACTTGTTCCACTGGAGGTTGAAAGTGCATGGGGAAAACTTGGTAAAAGGTTTTCTTCAGTAATAAATTGGTTAACAAGAATGAGTGGATTAATAATAGGGAAAGTTATAATAATAGCAACCGTGATAATAATAATAATATTAGTACTGAAGCTTGCAATAACATGTATAAAGAGAAAAAGAAGGCAGAATAAAATAGAAAAGGAAAACATGATAAACAAGGAGAGAGAGAAATGGGTGAAATAGAGTTAGAAGAAATAAAAGAGAACATGTACAAGAAAACGAAGAGACAAGTTGAAAGGGATACAGTTGTGTAAACTAACAAAAAGCAAATGGATAAAAGATATATGCTGTCTGAGAAAATTGTATAACTTGGGTTTTGTGGTGATATTAAAAATCACCAAAGGGGGGAGTTGATGGAGCAGGGTATTTGAATTTTTTTTAATCTCCTAATATTTTCGTAAAATAATTAATAAACATGTTTGTTTAAGTAAATAACCAACAATGTATGTTACATGTTAAGGGTTAAAGGTAACACGCTATTCCGTGTGCAAATTAATCAACTTATCATTGTTTACGTGTCTAACATAACATAATAATTGCGTACTAATTAAATAATAAACGCATGATCTGTGCTTTTAAATAAAACGTGTGGTTGCAAAATAAAGCGATGGTAAGTAAGGGACAGCTTTATATGTTGCTTTTTGCTAGGTAATACCTAATTGGGGTACGTAGAAAGACGGGAGGGAAACGAAAGGGTTTATATTTCTTTGTTTTAACTATATTTTGTTTATCTTTGAAAATAGTGCGCTTAGGCCTGTCGAGCAGCGATATAAAATGGCCGCCAGTTGCTAGAGTACGCATGAGCGGTGGACCATGTGATAGAGGAGAGA
Organism: Calotriton arnoldi; assembly: GCA_963921515.1. Taxonomy (NCBI): domain Eukaryota; kingdom Metazoa; phylum Chordata; class Amphibia; order Caudata; family Salamandridae; genus Calotriton; species Calotriton arnoldi. Next base: position 104,686 of record CAWUFW010017235.1, read on the forward strand.
GGCTGTGGAAAAGGGATGATCACGTGCTGGTGCTGAGAGGCTAAGATGGAAGTATGGTCAAGGCTGTTGTGACCTTTCTGAGCAGATGTGTGCCAAGATGATCAGCAAGAAGCGTGAGAAGTCCGACTGAACCAATAGACGGAACTGTTAAATCCAAAATGTAGCAGAAAAAGATACAAATTGGACTGATCGAAACGGATGAGCAATTGCATAAACTGTGGGAAATGATGCTTGCATGGACATTCCACAAGGAACTGGTTAAGACCAGGAAGTTTGATTAAAATGTATATGGGCCTAAGTTTTGACCAATGAGAAAGAGTCACGCCATGAAGAAGAAACATTTTATGCTGTAAGCTAGAATTAGGGTATAAGAAGACCTACTCTTGGTGGGAGGGGTTAGATGCTGCGGGAGAGGCTGCGGGAGTTGCTGAGGTAGATGCTGCGGGAGTTGCTGGAGAAGTTAGATGCTGTAGATGGGTGAAGTTGCGGTTGCTGATGCTGACGAGCTGATGCTGCTGCTGCTATTTTCCTTTTCCAGTTGAGTATAAGATGCTGCTTTAGGAGAATTTTTCCTGATAGATTTTTATTTTAGAACTATTAGATTTTCCCCAGATAGATAGATTTATCGTTAAGAGTTCTTACTATGATAACCTTATTTTTCCGTCTAATAAAAATGCATTGCAATTTCAAGTTATTCTTATATTGATGCTAAATGTAATCTGAATAATAAGCTTAACCTCATTTCCTGCATTCAAAACTTTATATAAACTTTATTATTCTTTAAACAAATGACTCAGTGATTCTTTAGCTCAATGATTAAAATGAAATATTAAAGAGTTTATTGTGATTGAGCTGGTCTTAATCACCATCAACTGATTCCTACTAGTTGGTCCATCGACCAATGAGCGGAATACCTTAAAGCAAATGAGAAATATTATGTCATGATAAAAGAGGTATCCCGTCTCCTTCCAGCGAATCGTTTTTCTCCTAGGTTAATGACGGAGGAAATCCAGGGAATAAATGAGTAAGTGAATGTATATGCGGTGTTATGGGCCCCACCGTGTGTGTTAAAGGAAAAGTTGCACCTGGATGACCAAAGCATAATAGGAGAATTATTTTTATTGTTAGCGCTGGATCACCCCACACCCCTTTTATTCAACAACCTGGCTCCAAGCTTCTTCGGTGGCTTGCACCGGCCAGCCTGTCTTACATTTTTATCTCCTCAGCAAGATTCCGAAGCGTGAACTCTCACAACAGAATGTAGGCACTTCCTGCACCTCCAATGGAAGATTTCCAAAACGTGGGAAAAAGATGACCCTTTTGTCTAAATATTTGCAGTGTTTTTTCTTGCATGTGTCTCGCTCGCGCAGTGGAGAGAGGGGCCTTGTGGAAAGGCCAATTGGAAATGGTTTCTTCTGTAGCCAAATGGGTGAGGAGGGCATATTGTTGTCACCTGGAGCTGAAGAGATGACAATTTGGGGCATAGCTGCAAGGAAATGGTGCAGTGCGGCACTGCGGCAAATTTTGCAGTGCCACGTTTATGTAGTGCTTTAATTTGTACAGCCACTTTTATTTTTACAATTTGAAGCCCTCCTCACGGGGAAGTTTTGCCATACATATTTGTGTCCCTCTGGTGCACAGTTGCTATAACAAATGAAAACACAGTGGAATGGCTCCAGGGCGCGCTCTGCTTCAGCGCTGAAGTCAGTGACTCTGCGCCAGCCCTACCGAACACTATAAAATGGCTCCAGGGCGCGCTCTGCTTCAGCGCTGAAGTCAGTGACTCTGCCCCATCCCTACCGAACACTATAAAATGGCTCCAGGGCGCGCTCTGCTTCAGCGCTGAAGTCAGTGACTCTGCCCCAGCCCTACCTGGTGCTGTAGAATGGTGCTGTAGAATGGTGCTGTAGAATGGTGCTGTAGAGTGGTGCTGTAGAGTGGTGCTGTAGTGTGGTGCAGTAAAGTGGTGCTGTAGAGTGGTGCTGTAGAGTGGTGCTGTAGAGTGGTGCTGTAGAGTGGTGCTGTAGAGTGGTGCTGTAGAGTGGTGCTGTAGAGTGGTGCTGTAGAGTGGTACTGTAGAGTGGTGCTGTGGAGTGGTCCTGTAGAGTGGTGCTGTACAGTGGTGCTACAGAGTGGGGCTGTAGAGTGGTATTGTGGAGTGGTACTGTAGAGTAGTGCTGTACAGTGGTGCTGTACAGTGGTGCTGTAGAATGGTGCTGAACAGTGGTGCTTTAGAGTTGTACTGTAGAGTGGTGCTGTACAGTGGTGCTTTAGATTGATGCTGTAAAGGGGTACTGTAGAGTAGTGCTGTAGAGCAAATGTAGAGTGGTGCTATAGAGCTCTTCAACACAGCTTAAAAACATTGCAAAAGCCAATCGCTGGGGCCAAAAACTTACAAGGGTCCCAAAGGCGAGACCTATTGGCTATGCCAATGCTTGTTTCCATAAGGCCTGGGGACTCTAGAAGTACACAGGGTTTGTGAGTTCCCCTAGAGGGAACTGAAAAAATAACGAAAATGTAGCTAATGTTTGTTTTTGGGGGGAAAATGTGAAAAAAGTCCTGCACAAGAAAGTGGATGTTTTTTTAAATGGCATCAACAAAAGGTTTTTGCATTTTTCTAAAAGGTAGTTAATTTTTGTGATTTTAACATACTTGCAGTTTGTGGTAGAAACAGGTGTGAAACCCACGGGTGAACACGGAAAGATGAAAGATATACATTTCTTCTGAAGGGTAGACAAAATTCTAAATTCAGCAATGGGTGATTTGTATAGATGCAATTATCAAGGAGAGAGAGAGAGAGGACTAGGTAGCTAGTCCATATCCCCAGGTTATTATATGTAATCAAAAAGGACTAGCCTTATTTGTGACTGATTTCAGACTCAGGACTGTATGAAGAATGGGAAAAAAAACATTTAGTTTTTATAAAGCCCTCACCCACCAACCTAGTTGGTGGCATGCTTCATCATCGGGCCCACCCAGTGACACCAAGTGTGTCCCGGGTGTGCTACAACGCCTATGTTACAGCGGAGCTGGTATATTACTGAGTGTGCGGTGTGAGTGACGTAAATGTGAAAAGTTAAAAGCTATACAGTGGTCCCAGTACCCAAGGGGGTTAACATTTAATATCTGGGCCTCTGTTAGCGTTAAAAGCAAGGCAATGGATGCGGGTGGAGCAAGTGTTAACAACTCCTACATCCGGTGTGTGGTCTACATGTTTCAGCCAGGCCTTTCTATAAAACTGGCTTTCCTCAGGACCGAAGAGTATGTGTAAGTGCGTTCTACACTTATAGTGAGTGTGAGATTTAAAATGTGTTGCACGCGCTAAGGTGCCTTATGTGAGGGAGGGGGATACCCTCTCCAAGCATTACTAAATGTACAACATATATAACAAACAAACATACAGAGGAGAGTATGAGCATACTGGCTTGAGTCACATTAATGCATATTTGCCGGTAATGATGTGCATATTCGGCGGAAAAACGCGGCAAAAGTGGAACCGTACTGGTGGTGCGGTTTAAGTGAATTATCGTACTATGCGCTAAAACGTGTAGTGGGCTAGGAAGCGAGAAGACACACACGTGGGAGATGTGATCACGCTCCAGATATAACCTCACGCTAGCGTTTTGTGGCAAATGCCCCTGTAGAGATATCCGGCAGAGATACTGACCCTGTAAAAAAAGAAAGAAAAGAAAAGGGGCCCGTGGGCCGTGAGGAGCCTGTAAAGAGGAAGCTTACCCGGTCAAGGTGGAGTTAAGTGTTCTACTCACGACTCTGTGGGTCAGGACCCTTTGAAAACCTGTTGTGCTGTCGCGGATCTCCGAAGGTAAAGATCCTGGCCGTGCTGGAGTATAAGAAGCCTGTGCGGCATGCTCAGGTGTAGCTGGTTGCTCCCGCATTGTGAGAAGCGTCCCTGGGAGACAAGAAGATAGAAAAGAGACTACGCGCGCGCGAAGTGCGTAGGCATGGAAACAGAGCGCTGTCAGCACTGCGAGTGGCGTCCCTGTCCTGAGTCTGAAATCAGTCACAAATAAGGCTAGTCCTTTTTGATTACATATGATTTGTATAGATGCCTCAAGATTTTCCCAAAGAAGCTAATCATTGAAATAAAAACATAATGAAAATGAGTAGGAAAAAATAGCTATTGGTGCAATGGTTTTCACCTGTTACAAAAGTAATATAAAATTATATCCGATATACCCGTGTGGTCGCGGAGACTTATAGGGGAGCCCTAAAATGTCCTACCACCCAGCAATTCCACATTTTCCCCAGTAAATACGATACCTATGTGGTTAGGCCCTGCCCCATGACAAGAAAAGCCCCAAAATGCAACATGGACAGATCATATTTTTCCACTCAAACCCAACCTTTTTTTCTGCAATGTGGTAGCTGTGGATTTTGTGCCTTGTCTCTACCACAACCGAGTGAAGCCTACCTCTCGTCTGCAAATGAGACACACTGGAGAGTTCAGGGTGGCATGCCTTGCATGGATCCCATGATGTTTTCTTACCCACAATGTCCTGTCAGCCTCAAACTTTGGCAAAAAAACACAAATTTTCCTCACATTTTAGTGAAAGAGAATTCTAGAATCTGCAGGGCTCAACAAATTTCCTGCCAACCAGCATTCACACACTTGTCCCAATAAAAACGACATCCCACTTGTGTGGGTGGGGCTAACCCCCGCAATAGGAAAGGCCCTAAAATGAAACATGGACAGAGCAATTATTTCCACTCAAATCATGCCTTGTTTTTTATTTGCAATTTGGGTAGGTGTGGTTTTTGGGTCTTAGCTCCGCCACCACCTAGGGAGCCCTACCAAACCCAGACATTTCTGAAAACTTGATACCTAGGAGTTTCATTGTGGTTTGGTTTGCATGGGTCCCCCAGCCTTTTCTTATCCACTGTGCCCTTGAAACCTCAAGCATTGGTTAAAAAAAACAGGCATTATCCTCACATTTCTGTGAGAAAAAGTTCAGTAAACTGTGGAGCTCTACAAATGTCATACTACCCAGCTTTCTCACACCCTTACGGATATTTAAAGTACCCCTGCCGTTTGATAGCATGGAATGGCACTATCTGTTTGCGGTGCTTGAACGGTTTGGCTTTGGCCCAAAGTTCCGAGCTTGGATACAGCTGCTATACACGGATCCCCTAGCCAGGGCGCGGGTTAATGTTGTGGTGTCTAGGAGGGTGGGGATACATAAAGGTACGAGACAGGGATGCCCGCTCTCGCCCATGCTGTTTGCACTTGCACTGGAACCCTTGGCAGCATGGGCCAGGACTGACCCATTGATAAGAGGTATACCGATTGGGAGAGATGGGAGGAAAGAATTTTGCTATTCGCGGACGACATTCTCCTATTCGTCACTAGGCCCCGCACCACGATACACAGAGCACTCCATATATTTCAGCTATTTGGCAGCTAGTCAGGGTACCAAATTGGGGCAAATAGCTCATATTCGCGCTGACTGGCGATGTGCCCACACTGACGACCATAGCAAAGGAGTTATTGATTAAAACTAAATTCAAATATCTGGGAATGGTGATCACACAAACACAACAGGAGTTTAGGGATGAGAACCTAGCCCCCCAGCTGGGTCGGTTACGAAATGATGTGGCGCCACTCTCACTGATGGGACGGGCCGCCATTTTTAAAATGATGGCACTGCCACTCCGAATATATGTCCTGCAAAACACCCCGTACAAGGCACCAACGGATTATTTCCAAAAGATAGATTCTGAGATACGGCAACTTCTATGGGATGGAGGTAGTCCCCAGGTAGCGCTAAGTAAGCTGCAGAGAGGGCCGTATGATGGTGGGTTGGCAGTCCCAGATATTCGCAAATACTACTAGGCTGCACAATTGGTGGCACTCAATGACTGGGTATTTGCAGAAGGAGGCAAACCAGCATACCGGGTAGATCACTGGTCGATGGGAAGATGGGGGTACCTGAAAGCCCTATACACCAAAAAAGCGACCGACAGACTGCCGACTCATACACAAACAACAGTGAGATTATGGAGAGAGGCAAACAAATTTGTAGGCTGGGAAGGAAAACTAGCAGAGCGTATTTCCCTGTGGGAGAGCGACCTGTTGATGGAGGTGCGTGAACTAAAAGGATTTCGCGCTTGGGCACTCCTGCGCATTGAATACTTGGGTGACATCTGGAAAGGAAAAAAAATGATAGACTTTGAGATCTTGCAATCAGAGTACCAAATGTCAAACTCGGAAAAATTCCGATACATACAACTGAAACATGCCCTAAGGTCACACGTGAGCATTGAAGAACAAATACCAGAAGCAGCCCCGCTTGAGGATAGAATATTGGTAGACCCGATACCAGATAAGGCAACCTCACTTATCTACAAAAAAATTATGAACAATGCTCTGGACCCATTATTAGCCCTTAGGGAGAAGTGGGAATCGGACGTCGGGATCCTAGAAGAGGATGAATGGCTGGAAGTTACACAAAGCCCTAGAGAGGTAGCTATAAGGGCACGTTTTAGATTGATTCAAATCAGAACTGTACACAGATCTTACACAACCAGATCGAGACTTTATAAAATGGGCAAATGCTACTCAAACGCATGCGCGAGAGGTTGTGGGGAAGAAGGCACATGTTTTCATACAATATGGAGCTGCCCCGGGTTGCACCGATTCTGGAACACAATTGTAGCAATAATGTCTAAGATTGTAGGACTAGCTGTCCCAATGGAAGCCCGTTGGCACCTATTATGCGTCACGGGAGACCCCAACTGGCCAAAATACACTAAAATATGGCTGATGCTGGCAGATGTGTTTGTGAAATGAAATATAGCCAGAGCATGGGGGAAGTCGCAGCCACCAATAGTGAGAGAGTGGGAACAAGACCTTGATTGGTACTGTGCGGCAGAGAAGATAATTTATCAAAGCCGAAGCTGTCCCCGAAAGTGGGATAAAGTGTGGGGAATGTGGGTTAAATATAGAGTATTGTAACCGCAGGGACTTTGCAAGCTGCAGAATACAAGGGGTGTCATTGCCGGGGTGGGTATAATGAATGATGGACTATCAACTGATCTAGAATTGGGATATGCGCTGGGAGGGAAGTAATGATTGCCTCCGGTGGTCAGAGCCTACGAATAACCAAAATGATCCGGGTTTGTGATATTGTATTATACATAAATGTACATAATTAAATAAAAAGAATTTCAACAAAAAACGTACCCTTACCGTGTGATGGGGCTAGCGTCCACAACGAGAAACTCCCCAAAATGCTATATGGACAGATCACATTTTTCCACTCAAAACTAAAAAATTCGTAGTGTGAGTAGCTGTGGATTTTGAACCTGGGCTCAATCACCACCCAGGCAAACTTATCAAACCCAGCATTTGTGAAACCTAGTCACCCAGGGAAGTTCAGGATGGTTTGACTTGGTTGGCTCTCACATCATTTCTTTCTCAGAAGACCTTGCAACCCTCTGGCATTGGTTACAAGCACACATTTTGTTCACATTTCTGTGAGAGGAAGCTCCGCAATCTGCGGGGTCCACAATTTTCCTGTTACCCAGTGTTCTCTCATAGGGGAACTACATTGATAGATATAAGGGTTTGAATAGTTCCGCCCACGTGCATGGATCCCGGAGCACTTCTCCATAGAGTATCTTCTTAAGTGTAGACATTCGCCTTTCTTCAGGAAAGCCTGCAGAAACACTTCAGAAAGAACATAATGTGCAGCCTAGAAAACAGGCTACATTGGAGAAATACTTCAGATTGCAATTAGAAAAGGGTTAAAATACCCCCGAGTATGAATAATTTAAGTAAAAGTTTCATAAACAGCTTAAATCTCTTTCACAAACCTTTTTTTGTAAAGGTAGAAGATGAAGGCTAGAACAACAGTGTAGCCCCATAGGCTGCCATTATGTGAGTTTTAAAACAGTGTCTGCTCCTTTAAGGACTCAGATCACCAGTATCCCATCATGCCTAGCAGGTGGCAGTTGCCTCAGTTCTTTTTTCCGGCACCTGGTGACAAGATCCTGGAACATTAAACTCTGCTTTTTAAAGCTTCTTTTCTTCAAAACTCACTAGTGGATTTTGTTTTCTTTGTTTCACTCAACGTCTTTCATCATCCTCTAAAGGTTTTAAGCCTTTTCACACAGAATTTTGAGGCATTTTCTTCAGAAATGTGCCTTCTCTGTTTCATAAGTGCCCTGCCTGTGGGAGGAAGAAGGCCAAATCTGATCCTTATAACGTCTGCATTCTCTGCCTTCCACCTACACATGTTCCTGAGCAGTGCCAACACTGCAAGAAATCTTCTCGCCGTACCCTGAGGGAGAGAGAGAAAATTTGCCTTCATGGCACGGAAGAACGGTGCAGGCAGCAAGTTCTGTCCCAAGGTGAGGCCTCAGAGCGAGGAGAGGGTCATTCCTCTACTAGGGCTCTTACATCTACCTCTGAGGACCGTGGAACGTCCAAAAAGATAGTACCAGCCATAAAACGACATGTTTCCCAGTCAACATCCAGGGATTCAACGTCGAGACCAGGTACGGCACCGAATTGCTCGTCATCCAGGACTGGATTGCCTTTGAGGAAGAGACGCAGATCAACGCCGAGGCAAGGTAGACATGCGCCGTCAACGCGCTCTGCAAGAGCAACATTGAGGAGTGGTTTGACGACGAGGAGAACCGTCTACACCGAGTAGTGGTTCGACGTCGAGGCATCGAAGGAGAACACTGTTGAGGAGAAGGTCGACGTTGAGTCGTCGATGGCGGTCGATGTCGAAATTCATCTCGTTGAGAACTCAAGAAAAGAGGAGAAGGAGGATGCAAATCTATTCCTCACCAGATTCGGAGTACTCGAGGGCCTACTCGCCTTTCTCCCTGATAGCACTCCCAGACTCTCCTTCTCCAGAGGCTCTGGTTAGAGGGGCTGCAAAGTTTAACATTCAGATGCCGGTACCCGCACCTACCACATCTGTTATCTTCAAAACTCTACACCATCGGTCTGTCTCAAGACCTCTGCTTCTATTGGTTCCCCGTCTTTTGGAGCCAGCAATCGAACGGTTTCTGACCCCGGCTTCAAGTAAACCAGCTCCTTCGAGGCTACAGAAAAAATATAGACCTCCTGAGCAAGATCCTCTTTCTCTGATCGAATCCACCTCCTGATTTGGTGGTCATTCTGGCTGCTAAGAAACAACATGCTACAACACCAGCTTCTTCAGTCCCTCCTGACAAAAAAAGCGAAAAATTGGACTCCGTGGGCCGCAAGGTTTGTACCATGGCCTCAACTTCTATGAAAGCAGCCAGTGCTACGGCCCTCCTGGGTCTATATAATAGAGCGCTCTGGGACTCTCTCTAGCAATTCGCAGTTGATCTTCCTAGAGATAAAATAGAAGATTTCCTAGAGAATGTGAATGAAGGTCTTATGGTTTCTAATCAAGTAATCAGTGACACAGCGGACTCCTCTCTTTTAGCTGCACATGAGTATTGCTATAACATCGCCTTAAGTTGGCATTCCGGGCTCCGTCTCACTTAGTTGAAATCAGAGTCACATCAAAGGATTTTAAATCTTCTTTTCTCAGGTTCTGCCCTATTTGGCAGCCACATTGCCGACTAGATAGCTCCAATGAAAGCTGAAATGGAGACCCTTGAATCAGTCGGCCTGGAAAGACCTAAAGATCAAAGGTGGTCCTTCAGGCCTTACCAACATCTGTATTACCCTCAGAGGGTTTCAAACCCCTCATTGGTATCAGTCGTCAACAGCCACAACAACATCGGCCATGTCAACAACAGACGTGAGGACAATATCAGGGGCGCTCTTCCCAGCAGCCCATGCAAGGGGGTAAACCCACTACTGGTGCCAAACCCTGCCGATCCTTAAAAAAAGAGGACGCTGACCCAGCGGTACTTAAGAACTTTAGGCCGATCTCTCTCCTGCCAGCACCTGCAAAAATCCTAGAGAAGGAAGTTCGGAGGCAGTTATCTGACTTCCTGGAGGCTAATAACCATCTACATGACTCCCAATCTGGCTTTAGGTCGGGCTACAGTACAGAGACTGCCCTGCTGGAAGTGGCGGAAACTATTCGGGAATCTTTAGACCAGGGTAGCTGTGCTATGCTTATGCTGCTGGACCTGTCCACAGCTTTTGACACTGTTGCACACCAGACTTTGTTGGAGAGATTGGCATTGCTAGGAGTGACTGGAACAACTGTAGCCTGGTACAGCTCTTTTCTCAATGCCCGGTAACAGCAAGTTTTTCTCCGCCCTCATGTTTCCTCCTCCAGTCCTATTGTGTGTGGAGTCCCCCAGGGATCGGCGTTAAGCCCCACTCTTTTTTATGTTTATCTTACCCCCTGCCATCATTAGTCGAGCAATGTGGGGTGAGAGTGGTCTCATACGCTGACGACACTCAGCTGGTGTTCTCTTTTAAAGACCACGCAGAGGTCGCACTTGACAGTTTTAAGCGCTGTCTGATCAATATTTCTTCCTGGATGACAGACAGTTGCTTGAAATAAAATGTTGACAAAACGGAGGTACTGTTTTTTAATCAACCTTCTCCTCCACGGTCTGATCTCTGGTGGCCGGCGGAGCTAAACCCCCCACCCACTCCTGTCACCTCAGTTAGAAATCTAGGTTTCAAATTCGATTCTAACCTCTCAGGCAAGGCTCAGATAGGTCAAGTTTCCGCATCCTGCTTTTGGAAACTGAAAGCTTTGCGGAGATTCCTTCATCTTCTGACTATGGTCTGTCGGGAAACGGTGGTCCATGCTCTTATCACGTCTCAGCTGGACTATGCCAACAGCTTGTACCTGGGTCTCCCAGCCTACTTGATTAGGAAATTGCAGACTATCCAGAACGCCGCTGCTAGGCTCATTAGAAACGTGCCACTCCGCCATCATATCTCCCCCCATCTGCGTAGCCTCCACTGGCTTCCAGTCAAAAGGAGAATAGAGTTCAAGGCACTATCCTTGGCCTACAGAGCCTCAAGAGACAGGGGCCCTGGATACCTAAAGCAGAGACTCCAGAAATATCGCCAGACCAGGGCCTTGCGATCGAATTACCAGGAACTGCTCCGGATTCCTCGCTTTGCAAAAGCCAGGATTGGCAGGCGAGCCTTCTCGGTGAGAACAGCTTCCCTCTGGAATTCCATGCCTGACCATCTTCGTAAGGCTGAATCTGAACTTAAGTTCAGGAAGGCTCTGAAAACCTGGCTGTTCGATCTTCCTTAGTTCTCCCCCTCCGTCCCTTTCCCTACCTGTTGATCTGCTGTTTGTAGCGCCGGGACACCACCGTTGGTGGTAGCCGTGCGCTGTATAAATGGAATGGAATGGAACCCTGAATCCTCACTTCCCCTACTTCCGTTTTCCAAACCGGTAGGGGGAAGCATCACTCATTTTCTAGCAGATTGGCAAAAAATCACAAAAGACGCCTGAGTTCTGAATGTTGTTCAAAATGGTTATGCTCTCCAATTCACCTGACCTCCTCTGACCATTCCACCAAAACCATCATCTGCATATACTTCAAGAGGAAGTGAACATCTTACTACAGAAGCGTGCGGTGGAGGTCGTTCCCCACAAACAGCTGGGCACAGGCATCTACTCCAGATACTTTCTGGTGGAGAAAAAAGACAAGGACGTATTCGGACCCATTCTTGACCTACAAATAGCCAACAAATGGATTCGACGAGAAGTTTCGGATGCTGTCATTACATCAAATCTGTCCTCAACTACACCAGGGGTATTGGCTTTGCTCCATACACCTTCAGGACCCATATTTCCATGTGCCTATCGCCTAGAAACATTGCAAGTTCCTGAGGTTTGTAGTGGGGCAAGACCATTACCAATACCAGGGGCTTTCGGCCTTAAGTCAGCTCCCAGAACCTTCTTGAAGTGCATGACAGTAGTTGCTGCCTCTCAGGAGGCACCGAATATTCGTCTATCCCTATCTAGACGATTGGTTAATCAAGGTGTCAACTCCTCAGAAAGCACAATGATATTTCCAGTGGACATGCGATGACCTTCAATGGTTGGGTCTTCACATCAACCACACCAAGTCAATCTCCACACCGGTTCAGACTCTGCAATACTTAGGGGCCACCATCGACACACGACAAGCAAGCAAAAGTGTGTCCTTCGGGGGAGAGACTTCCATCGATCTGTCAGAAATATCGCTCTCTAATGAAAGCATTGTATTCCACGGTGAGGTTAGTGTCCTCGATACTCAGCTCCATGGCCTCATGTAGTTTCCTCACTCTGAATGCACGCCTCCACATGCATCCCCCACAGGAATCTCTTGATGACCAGTGGAATCAGGCAACTGGGAAGACGAGATTCTTTTCCCCGTCACGTGAAGCAATCTCTGGCATGGTGGTGCTTGTCGACCAATCTCCTTCAGTGGATGCCTTTCCACCAACAGGATCCCTGTCAAACAATAGTGATGGATGCGTCGGTCCTGGGGTGGGGAGCCCACATGGATTATGTCCAAATTCAAGGCACATTGTCTCCGAAGGAGATATCATATCACATCAATCTCCTCGAGCTCTGAGCAGTCCATCTGGCTCTGAAAGCGTTTCACCTGTCTTTCAAGACCAACTCCCTGCTTGTTCAAACGGACTATACGACCAGCATGTATTACCTCAACAAGCAGGGGTGGACAAGGTCCAGACCTTTGTCCTGCGAAGCCCAGGCAATTTGGAAATGGCTCATAGCCAGAAACCTGCAAATTACGGCTACCCACCTCCCCATGTGTGCAAAATGTGCATGCAGACGCCTTCAGCAGGGTTCTGGAGGAAAATCACGAATGGGTCCTTCAGGACGATATCGTGCAAGACATCTTTTGGCTTTGGGGCTATCTGCACATCGACCTTTTCACCACTGCAGGAAACAAAAAATGCCAAGACTTCGCCTCGAGGTACTTCCAACCAGGGGCTCTGGAGAATGCTGTGTAGATATACTGGTCAGGCAAATTTCTTTACGCCTTTCCACTAATACCTCTGATCCCGGCATTCCTCCTCAAGCTGTCCAACTCGAGAGCCAGACTTATGCTGATAGCCCCGGAGTGACCATGTCAATAGTGTTTCACAGACCTTCTTCACCAGTCGCAGCGTCCACATCTCAAGCTGCAATGCCACCCAGACCTGCTAATGAAGTTCAGAGGCCAGATTGTGCACCCCAATCTCTCCTCTTTGAATTTGGCTGCATGACTCCTGAGCAAGTGCAGTATGGTCAGTTGAATCTGCCACTAGAATGCATGGACATCCTTAAGGAGGCTAAACGGCCTTCCACCTGTTCAGCATGTGCCTTCAAGTGGGAGAGATTTTGCATTTGGTGTTCCTCCAAGAACATAGATTCTACTACTTGCCAATAAGATGTCATCCTTCCCTATCTTCTCCATTTGGCAAAATCTAGCTTGCAATTCTATTTCATACAAGTCCACTTGGCTGCTCTCACTGCCTGCTGGAAATATCCTTCACAAACCTCTTTTTTCAAGATCCCAGTAATTAAGGACTTTCTTGAAGGGCTAAAGAAGGTTTTCCATCCTATTAGACGTCCTTCCCCTCCATGGGAACTAAACATTGTCCTTTCACGTCTTATGGAGGACCCTTTCCAACTTATTCATAAGGCGGCCCTAGAGCAGCTTTTTTTTAGCAGTTACATCAGCTCGCAGGGTTAGCGAAATTCAGGCTTTATGCTCTCATGAGCCTTACACTGTCTTCCACTCTAACAAAGTAGTTATGAGGACCTACTCTAAATTCCTTCCCAAAGTAGTTTCTGACTTTCATGTCAATCAAACAATTTCATTAAAACTTTATTTCAGCACCCCTCAGCGCTGGCTGAAAGAACTCTTCATTCCCTTGATGTGAGGTGAGTCTTGAAGTTCTATTTAGACAAAACTCGTGATATACATAGATCGGACCAGTTGTTTATAAATTATGACCCGGTCCACACAGGCTTAGCCACTTCCAAGCAATTCATCTCACGATGGATAGTGTCTTGCATTCTCTTATGCTATCAAAAAGCCAGCAAGTCCTTATCAGCTAAACCTAATGCCCACTCTACCAGAGGCAAAGCAGCTACTGCTGCTTTAATGAGAAATATCCCTATAGCGGATATCTGCAAAGCGGCTACATAGAGATCTGTTCACTCATTCACCAAGCATTACTGCTTGGATTTGGATGCCAGAGCAGACGCTCAAGTAGGACAAGCCTCCCTTCAGAAATGTATTTGCTTGTTTCAAACCAATTGTCTTCCTTCTGTTTTCCACCACTCTTATTGGGGATGGGCTTGCCATTCTGTTCAAACGCTTATGACTATCAATGGAGATCCCCTTCAAGCGAAGGTTTAGTTTCTTACCTGTAACTCCAGTTCTCTCGTAGGAGAATCTCCATTGAAGTCATAAGCGACCTACCCGGTGGATAGAACAGAGGATATTTCAGTTTTTTTTACCTATCAAAGACATATCCTTTAAAATGAATTGAGGCAACTGCCACCTACTAGGCAAGATGGGATACTGGTGGTCTCTGAGTCCTTAAAGGAGCAGACGCTGTTTTAAAACTCACATAATGGCAGCCCATGGGGCTACACTGTCCTATCCTTCATCTTCTACTTTTACAAAAGAGGGTTTGTGAAAGAGATTTAAGCTGTTTATGACCTTTTCGCTTCAAAATTATTCATACTCAGGGGTATTTTAACCCTTTTGTAAATGCAATCGGTATTTCTCCAATGTAGCCTGTTTTCTAGGCTGCACATTCTGTTCTTAAGTGTAGAAAGGCGAACCTCTACACTTAAGAAGATAGTCTATGAAGAAGTGCTCCCGGATCCTCGCACGTGGACGGAACTATTCAAACGCTTATGACTTCAATGGAGATTTCCCTATGAGAGAACTGGAGTTACAGGTAAGAAACTAATCCTTTCTATACTTGTTCCGATAAAGCGGTATCCCACTTGTGTGAGTGGACCTAGCACCCACATCAGGAGAGGTCCCGAAAAGCAACATGGACAGATCGAATTTTTCCACTCAAAACTAACCTTTTTTTTTTTTTACTGTGAGTAGCTGTGGATTTTTGGCCTGGGCTCATTTGCCACCTAGGGAAACCTACTAAATCGAGACATTTCTAAAAACTAAACAATCTGGGGAGTCCAGGGCGGTCTGGCTTGCATGGATCTCCCTACCTTTTCTTACCCTCAATACCCTTCAAACACCAATCTTTGGCAAAACAACCTGCACATTTTTCTCACATTTTTGTGAGACAAAGTTCAGGAATCTGTGGGGTCCACAAATTCCCTCTAGCTAGCGTTCCTACAGTTGTCCCAGTAAAAACGGTACAACACTTGTGTGGGTGGGCCTTGCACCCGAGACAAGAAAAGTCCCAAAAAGCAATAGATCAAATTTTCCAATTCAAAATGGACTCTTTTTTTGCAATTTGTGTAGCTGTGTATTTTGGGACTACACCCGCCATCGAGAGAAAACTACCAAACCCAGATATTTCTGAAAACTTAAGACCCAGAAGAGTCCAGGGTGGTGTACCTTGCATGGATCCCATGATGTTTTCTTACACACAATGTCTGTCAACCTCAAACTTTGGCAAACTTGCACATTTTCCTCACATTTGTGGGGGAGAAATTTCCAGAATCTACAGGGATCCACAAATGTCTTACCACCCAGCATTTTTACCAGCCGCGGCCCGTGCAGGTAAGAGCAGTGGGGCTGTGGGGCCTGGTGGGGGGGATTTCGACGGCCGATGACGAGGGAAAATGAATTATTTATTTAATTTTCCCTCGTCATCGGCTGTCGAAATCCCCCCTCACCCGACCCCACCGCCCCACTGCTCTTACCTGCATGGGCCGCGACTGATTTCTACACTAGCCCCCATGACCGGAAAGCCACAAAATGCACCATGGACAGATCAGATTTTTCCACTCAAAACCAATCGTTTTTATGCAATATGGATTTTGGGCTTGGGCTAGGCCACCACCCAGGGAAACCTACCAAACCTAGACATTTCTGAAAACTAGACACTCCGGGGAGTCCAAGATGGGTATGCCTTACGTGGATCCCATGACATTTTCTTATCCACACTGTCATTCAAACCTCAATCTTTGGCAAAAACCCCACATTTTCCTCACATTTCCAATAGAGAAAGTTCTAGAATCTGCGGGGATCCACACATTTCTTAATAACTATGTTCCCACATGTTCCTGATAAAAATACACAACAGGGACCCGCATACCTCAATCACTTCCATTACCCACCAAACAACTTTGCTCAGCATCACTCTCACTCGCACCCACACCCGCATCCACAGAAGCAGAACGGTAGGTCGATTATTCTCCTACCAAGCCGCCAAATCCTGAAACAACCTCCCCAACACATAAAGGCCTTCTCCTCACTTCTTGAATTCTACAAGAAGCTGATATCCTGGCTTTTCAATTAGTCTTCTTGCAGGACCATCAGGACTTCCTGTACTCAGGCTCAGCCTCACCACACACCTACGCAGCACCTGGATGTCCTCAAGGGTGACAAGCAGCGCTCTACAAAACCACCTTACATTACATTACAAAAATGGTACCCTACTTATGTGATTGGCCCTAGTGCATGCAACAAGAACAGATCAACCACGGACCATGCGAAAACCATATTGACTTGACATAGTCACTAGCTTATTCTGTTCCTGTTCCTTGTGTTATGCCCAGCGACAGAAGTGGGGTAGTGTTGTAATCGGGAGAAGTGTGAGGACTCTGTGTGGCAGAATCTGTTGAAAATCCAGAACTTTACCTCACAGAAATGTGAGAAAATGCATGATTTTAGGCAAAGTTTGAGGTTTGTAGGGCATAGAAGGTAAGAAAACGTTGTAGGATCCAAACAAAGCAAGTAGCCTGGACTCCCCTGGGTGTCTAGTTTTGAAAAATGTGTGAGTTTGATAGGTTTACCATGGAAGCGGCTGAGCCCGGGCCCAAATATTGTAGCTACCCCTTCTCTAAATCAGATAATTATTTTACTTTTCAATCGTTTTTTTATTGATTTTGTCATGTAAATCAAGAAAATGAATTAAAACTTCCAGTGGGCACAGCCACTAACATTCAACTCCAACCCCCCTTCTCCCAAATTCCTATCCCCCAGACATTTCATTGTTCATCTGTTTTCCAGAACCACAGATGATCCAAATCGAGGATCAAAGAGGGGTCGGTTACTCCCAATGCTTGCAGGATTTGTTGACACGTCCTGCTTATGTAGTCTTTGTTCAAGTGTGACAGAACAGGGATACACTATTTAGTAAAGAGCTGAGATTTGTCTGCAAGGTCATATGCTATTTCCCTCTCAGGGAATGTCTATTCATAATCATAAGCACTGAACAGTCCTGCCCCTGAGGGAATCCCAGAGAACTTTTTCCAAAGTCACATTTTGTACAGTATGTTCATCTGCTTCTCTCAGCTCCTCCTGCCCGCAAGAGACCAGGCCGCACTCCCAGCCAGCCGTCCTTCGCCTCCCGGTCAGGCGTTGCTTCAGCTAGTCCGGTTTGTGCCCGCTGCTGCTCGCCCGCGCCAGGCTGCACCCCCTGCTTTCCGGTGCCAATACTTGTCCCCGGGGGTCTCCGGGAGTGAGCCGGTGGGCGCTAATGTGTGCTTTGAGAGGCGGCGGGACGGAGCAGTCGGGAAGCACGTCCTACCCTGCCGCCATCTTGGCCACGCCCCTCAAGTGGAAATATCTGGAGAGTTCATATGCGTTGGCATGGTTATTCACAGGTCTATGTTCAACTGAAAAGTCCATCCCCTGTAGAGAAATGGGCCACTTCAAAAGTTTGGGATTTTCACCCATCTGTTTAAGCCATAAGATGGGCGTATGGTCTATCTGAACAGTGAAGTGAGCACCAAACAGATATGGCCTCAACTTCTTCAAGACCCAGACCACAGCAAATGCCTCCCTCTCAATAGCTGACCAACGTTTCTCCCTAGGGGTCAACTTTCTGCTTACAAAAGCTACTGGTTGGTCCTGGCCATCTGCATTAAGTTGTGACAAAACAGCTCCCACCCCTATCTCTGAAGCATCTGTCTGGACAATGAAGGTTTTGGAGTAATCAGGATGGGAGCAGTGCACATCGCCTGCTTGAGGTCATCAAATGCCTTTTGACAGCTAACTGTCCACTGAACTTTCTTAGGCATTCTTTTGGAGGTGAGATCATTAAGGGGAGTCACAATGGACCCATATCCCTTAACAAACCTCCTGTAGTACCCCCTCCGGCCCACGAAATCTCTAACCTGTGTCTGGGTAGTTGAAGCAACCCAGTCCTTGATGGTCTGGATTTTGCTCTCCAATGGTTAAACTTGGCCTCCACCTACCAGGTGACCTAAGTATAAAACCTTACTCTGCCTTATCTGGCACTTTGTGGCCTTGATAGTGAGGCCTGCCTTTTGCAGGGCGTCTAGAACAGACCAGATGATCGGACCAGGTGATCCTCCCAGGTGGAACTAAAGACATCAATATAATCTAGATATGCTGCACTATAGGTTACCATACCTGTTAGGACTTTGTTCACCAGCCTCTGAAATGTGGCAGGTGCATTTTTTAAACCAAAAGGCATCACATTAAATTGATAATGCCCAATAGGGGTTGAAGATGCTGTTTTAGGCTTGGCATCCTCAGAGAGTCTGATTTGCCAGTAGCCAGCAGCCAGGTCAAATGTACTCAGATACTTGGCTGAGGCCAGAGTATCAATTAGCTCATCCGCCCTTGGAATTGGATGGGACTTAGTCCTAGTGACTGCATTGAGTCCCCTGTAATCCACACAAAACCTCATCTCTCTCTTACCATCTTTGGTGTGAGGTTTTGGCACAAGGACTACTGGACTAGCCCAAGGGCTATCTGAAGGCTCAATGGACCCCAACTCCAGCATCCTTGGGACCTCAGTCCTGATGCAGTCTCTGACATCGTCAGGCTGTCGGTAAATATTATTCTTCACAGGCAGACTGTCCTTTCATGGGTACACCAGGTGATTTGACCGGGAGTCAGAGAAAACATGTGGGAAAACTGATTGAGGACTTTCCTGCAATCAGCTTGTTGCTGGTCAGTGAGGCTGCCTGTCAGGGCTACTTCACCAGCTGACCCATCAACAGGATCTGAGAGAGGACATCAGGGAGAGGGTCACTCTCTTCCTCCTGTCCCTCATCAGTGACCATGAGGTAGCTCATGTCAGCCAAGTCAACAAAAGGCTTTAGGTGGTTCACATGAAGTACCCTGTGGGGACGTCTAGGAGTACCTAGGTCAACCAAATAGGTGACCTCACCTTTTTTCTCAAGAATGGTGTGGGGGGCACTCCACTTATCCTGGACAGCTGCTGGGGTCACAGGCTCCAACAGTCACACTTTTTGTCCTGGCTGGTAAACAGTCAGTACAGCCTTATGGTCAGGCCAAGCTTTCTGAAGCTCCTGGCTGGCCCTTAAGGTTTTTGCTGGCCTTCTTCATGTACTCCGCCATACGTGAACGCTGGCCAAGGACATAGTCCACAATATCCTGATTAGGGGGTTTGAGAGGCTGCTCCCAGCCCGCCTTAACCAGGCACAATGGACCTCTAACTGGATGCCAAAACAGAAGTTCAAATGGGCTGTAACCAACCCCCTTCTGTGGAACCTCTCTGTAGGCAAAGAGAAGGCAGGGTAGTAAGACATCTAATTTTCGCCAAGTGGCATGGTACCCCACCACTAGGATGTAATTGTGTCCAGATGCTGTTGGAGGGTTTCAGTGACCAACATTGTCTATCCCTACCTTCCCAAAGAGAACTCCAACCACTGGAAGTGGAATTAAGTGGACCTTTGTAGCGCCACCTGACTTACCACTGGCTTGGCAAGTGACACAGGAGCGACAAAACTACTTGGTGTCTTCAGACATATGGGACCAGTGAAAATGAGGGACAAGTCTGTCCCAAGTCTTGCTTTGCCCAAGATGTCCTGCAAGGGGACTGTCATGTGCCAGGGACAGAAGAAAACTCCTGAACTTCTGAGGTATTACCAACCTCCTGGTGGCACCAGGCTTAGGATCTCTACACTCAGAGAACAAGGGCCCATCTTCCCAATAGATCCTATGGGACCCACTGTCATTCCCTGCTTCCTCAGCAGCAGCTTGCTGTCTGAGCTATTCAAGAGAGGGGCAGGATTACTACTCCAAACTCAAGTCTGCCCTTGAAGGGCCCCCTGCCCCCAAGAACTCTGCCTGGTCAGGCCCAAGTTCCTCTGGGACAGTTACTTCACAGGGACTGAGATCATCTCCCTCAGGAGACTGATCCTCACTGGGAGTTTGGGGGAAGGATAAATCCTTACCCTTCCTGCTCCTTCTCTTAGGTGCCATCTGGTCCATTTTTTCAGGATCCAGTACTCCCTCTGCGCTTAGCTGTTTGGCCTGTGCCCTGGTGACAGCAAATGCACTGTCAAAGATTCCCATCATCTCTGCATGTGTCCTGGAGAATCGACTCCTCGGTTTGTAGGGTGTGCCCTGCTCGTGCAGGGCACCCTCACTTATAACTAAGCACCCTGCCTTCAGGATTGAAAGGCCTACCTTAGGGGTGACTTATAGGTTTTAAGTGCAGTGACCTCAGATATAAGGAGACTTATATCTGCTGTGAGTGGTGCTAGCACCAGCTCACACGTGCTGCAATGGCAGGCTTGTAGTCACAGTTTGAGTGGTCTGTTATGGGTGGCATAATGCATGCTGCAGCCCATGGAAGACCCTTGGTGTACCTATGCCCTGGGCACCTTAGTACCATATACTAGGGACTTAGAAGGGTACA
This sequence comes from Calotriton arnoldi, assembly GCA_963921515.1. Taxonomy (NCBI): domain Eukaryota; kingdom Metazoa; phylum Chordata; class Amphibia; order Caudata; family Salamandridae; genus Calotriton; species Calotriton arnoldi. The sequence continues at coordinate 125,435 of CAWUFW010017235.1, forward strand.
CCAGCAGTCAATTAGGAAGATAAAAAAGTACTTACCATAGTCTAATTTAGGGAGAAAGCACAGGGACTGGGGTCCTGATTAGCAGGATCCCAGTCAGACTAGTCGGGAAACAGAATGACACCAGCAAAAAGTGAGGGTAACCATGAAAGCAGATCCTACTTTCCCTCACTCGTCAAGAGGAACTTCACATTGAGACATCAGTGAACGTCAAGACATTCCACGATAAGACATGGTTTGACACCAAGACCCCCTTTGACTGCGGAGAAGAAGACGGCAGAGTGGCTTTCGTGCATGAAAACTTGCAGGCTTCCTTCAGAATTGGATTCTAAGTACTCCAGAGCTTACTCCCTTTCAAGACCAACTTCTCCCACCATCATTCCTGACTCTTTCACTAACTACATCATTGCCTCCGTCTCCTCGGGCACCTGTGAAGTCTCCCCCTCCTCCACTGGTAATTCCAGCAGTAATTCGACTGCCAATTCCACCAGCTATTGCGACCCAACCACCGCAGTCTCTTGTGTCAGTGGCACGTGTTCTGAGAAATTCCATATCTCAATCCTATCATACCAGACCTCACCATAGGTCTAAATCAAGGTCAAGGTCTCACTGTAATAACTATTGCTCCTGGGCCTAGTTTGCCACTTGCCTGTGGCCTCCAGTTCTTGCTTGTTCCAGACTGATCCAGTGACACTGCAGCTGCCCGGGTTTTCCCGCTGGGGATTACCCGACCGGTTTTTCCCACTCACCATTCTTCCTGCCAACATAAACCCCGCCCACCCCAAGACCTCCCTATTTCAGGCCGCAGCGCAACCGCGCCACTGGCATGCCGAAGGTGAGCCAAAGGCAAGCCTGTCTGTGCCCATCTGCACCTTGACCGTGCCCAGCGCCACGACCCCATACCCTCCCGGCCCCTGCAGATACACCATCGCCGAGCTCTGTCTACACCCTCGATCGACCCTGTATGCTTCAACAAACACTGCTACTGCGCTGACCCACGCTCCACAGTAGGACCTTTCCCCTGCACCCATTGCCACTTCACCTGCCACTGCACACACACCAGCCCACACACCAGCCCCACCCCTAACACACCACAGAAACCACTGAACAAAAACACCAATTTGCATGTGCCCTTCTCAACACACGCTCACTATGCAAGCATTCCCCTGAATTATGGGACCTTATCGCCACCCTCGCACCCGACATAGTTTCCCTACTGAGACCTGCTTCAACCCCACATCGATCCCAGACATTGCCACAGCGATCCCCGTTGGATGTAAAATCACTCACCAGGACCACACCAATAAACCGGATGGTGGAACTGCCATCATCCACAAAGAGACCAGACAGTGTATCACCACCACCGACAACACCACCACCCTCATGGTACATCTCAACTTAAAGCTCCACACGAACGACAAGACAACAATCAGAGGCACCCTCGCATACTGACCCCCAGGCGCGCGCACCAGCTTCTGCAACACCATCGCAGACTTCATTGTGCCCCTAGCCTTAGACTCCAAGGACTACATCTTCCTCTGCGACCTTAATATCCACATTGACGACCACAATGACAAAAACACTGCACTCCTCCTTCTCACTCTGCGCATGCTATGTAAGATCTCTCCTATAGCTACCCCTACACACAAGACGCACCGTGACACAGGCCCTCATCACCAGCAGACTGAACTACGGCAATGCTCTCTACTTAGGAATCACCGCACCACTCTTAAAGAGACTTCAGACCATACAGAACGCCGCAGCCAGAATCATCGACCTTCCCCGTCAAACCCACATCACACCCCACCTCAGGCAACTGGCTCCCTGTACAGAAGAGATGCCAATTTAGGCTGCTGACCCACACACACAAGGCTCTACACATCCAAGGACCCGCATACATTAACTACTGCTTGAACTTCCACCAATCGGCGAGAAGACTACGCTCCGCCTCTCTTTCACTAACACATACTCCCAGCATCTACCAAAGCAGAAGCGGAGGAGGCTTCTTCTCCCATATCGCAGCAAGTACCTGCCTCCCCACACACGTCTGGACCATCACCTCACTTCCGGAATTCCGAATGGCCCTCAAGACCTGGCTGTTCGAATAAGCCTCTGGGACCTGCAAGCTTCTGAATACCCTATCGGGTGATTAGCCGCACTTTATAAATCTGAGTGAATGATTGCTCAAGCTCACGCAAGACAGTCTTGCTCAAGATGATGGTATTTTATATCGAAATCGAGGCATCAGGATCCTACTAACTCACGTCCATGTCTACATTGCCTGTATTCTCCTACGTTGACAGACTCACCTCAAGCAAGGATCTCCCCTATAGATGACATTAACACCTTCCAGCAGGTCATAGTCAGAGGTGCCAACAAATTAAATACCTCTCTCCCAGCTACAACAACTTCCACTTTGATCATTTTTGAGACATTGCACCAACGGTCCATCTCAAGACATTTACTACCTCTGGTTTCAGGTCTCATAGAACCGACTATGGATTTGTTCCTGGCTCTGGCTTCTGTTAAAGCTGCTTTAATTTGCCTACAGAAAAAAAATGCAAACCACCAGAAAATGATCCGTTATTCCTTTTTGCATATCCCACACCTGACTGTCATAGTTTCAGCTGTTCAAAAACTGTGTGCGACAGCCCCTTCCTTTACTGCTCCTCTGGATAATGAAAGTAAGAAATTAGATTCTATGGGCAGAAAAGTATGTGGCACTTCTGCTGCCACTATGAAGTCAGTGAGCTCATCTGCCATTCTTGCAAGGTACAACAGGTCAGTCTGGGATTCGCTATAACAGTTCATAGAGGACCTTCCTAGAGACAAACACCAAGCTTTCCAGGTAATCATAAATGACGGCATGTAACTAAATCATCAGTGCTGCAGAGGATACATCCATCCACGCAACTCACAGGTACTCCTAACATTTGGCTTTAAGATGCTCATCCTGGCTCAGACTCACAGGGCTGAAGCCCAACACTGAATTTTGAACCTCCCTTTCTCAGGGAACATGTTGTTCTGGTCTCATGCTGATGAAAACATGCCTCGCATGAAGACAGAACTCGATACTCTGCCGGAGGTCGGTCTGGAGAAAAGAAGGAATCAAGGAGACATTCCTATAGACCTTACGACCATAGTTATTCACACCAGAGGGTTCATACCCCTCACTGACCTCAAGAATAGCAAACCTAGCCACACTAGAGGTATCAGCAGCAGAGGTGTCAGTCATCAAGAGGCAGAGCAGGTCAACAGCAACCTTCCCAAGCCACTAAACTAGGCACCACTGGCAAACAATGAGTTCTTTCTTCACCCTCCCCCATTTCCCACTCTGGTAGGGGAAAACATAACATCTCACCTGGGAGAGTTGAAAATATAACCAATGACAAATGAATAAAGTTTTACCACCCCTCAAAGTGTGATGGTGAGGGAATCCGAGGTGTGTTCAAGTCTTTGTTCTTGGCTAGTCTGTTGTACAGTGTCATTCAGAAATATTATCTGCTGTTGAATGAGGCATCCTCGAAATAGTGCTCCTGTTCCCTGAACTTGCCATTCCTTTGAACCCCAGACTGATTTTATGTCTATAGTGTCCTTCCATAAGTCGAAACCCTATTCAGACAGTTGGGAAATAAGGATGCAGAGTAAATCTGTTTGGTGTTAGTTAGCATATTTTTCTGTGCAGTTGTACGTGCAACCTTATGGTAACGCTAGCGCTGGGATGCCTTTGGTAACCAGGTGCTTTACAAATGTATTACAATTACAATATGAGGTCGGGTCAGAAGTGTTAAACCCTGAAAAATAAAAACTTCTGTGCAAACGTTCTCGAACTACTTTTCGGGGATGTTGGGCAATGTTCCCATTGGTGGCATGTAAAAACATTTCGTGGGATACTGGATTTATGTAAAAAATGATGACCATAATGTTGGTAACAATACATTGTATCGTACTCAGTTCTGTCCTCTAACATTTCAATGCTTGAAAATGCAGCAGATTGTTCTAAATCAGACAACATATTATTTACAGTTTCAAAATCCCAATCGTCAGAAAATGTACGGAGGTAATGATATCATTTAAAGAAATTTTGAATACGTGAGGAATTTTCAAATGTTCTGTTGGACCAAATACATCATATGAAACTCTGTCCCAAACTATACCATCAGGAATTGAGACAGCAGTAATGTACACCAAGGACAGGTCTCTTTGTTCACATGAGATGACCTATGAGGTGTCAGGACCAAGTTCACATTTGATACTGCAGAGCGTTCTGGGAGATATTTTCCATTCATGAGTAAGTAAACGACAGTCACTAGGCCAATCCAGAATAGAATAAAAAATATTCCAGTTATTATCCAGAGTTGTAGCCAAGGTGAGGCCAGGTAAGTCTTTTTCAGAAAAATGTAAAAATCATGAAGTTGTTGATTACGGGAAACTGGAGCTGGCGGTGTCTCAGATTCACTGGGATCAAGAGAGAAGGTATCAAAATCGATGAAGTAGCCAGATGCAGTTCGATCTATTTTTGGTAGCTCAGCAGGTTTTACTGAACTGGCAGACGTCTCTTGTAGAGGCATATTTATGTAGATATCGGTGGTAGGCCGAATTGATATTTGTCTTTATTATTATTATTATTATTATTAATTAACACTTCTTTAGCGCATGGCTACTCTAAGGCATCCCAGCGCTAGCGGCGGAGCTGGAGAGGGAAGGACGCTTACAGGTTGGTGTTCTGGAACAACCATGTTTTGAGATGCTTTCGGAAGGTGAGGTGGTGAGTCTCTGAACGCAGATGGAGGGGAAGGGTATTCCAGAGCTTGGCTATGCTGTATGAGAAGGAGCTACCCCCACTTTGCATCCTTTGGATTTTAGGGATGACGGCCAAGCTCAGGCTCGCAGAGCGAAGGAATTTCCTAGGGTGATAGAAGGTGATGAGGGACTTGTGAATAGAATGGCCTTTGCCCATGAGAGTCTTATGGGCTATGCAGAGGGATTTGAATTTAATCCTCTCCAGGATGGGTAGCCAATGTAGGGTCTTCAGGCATGGGCTGGCCGATTGAGTTCTGGGGGTCCCAAGCAACAGCCTAGCGGCACAATTCTGGACAACTTGGAGTTTCCTTGTGGTAGATTTGGGTGCGCCCAAGTACAAGGAGTTACCATAGTCCAGGCGCGAGAGGACCAGGGCCTGGACCATAGTTCTCCTTGCCCCCATGGGGAGAAGAGGGAGAACTTTCCTCAGCATTCTGAGGATACCGTAGCAAATCCCTGCCACTACCACTGCTTGTTGGTCAAATTTTAATGATTTATCTAGCCACACACCCAGGCTTTTAATCTTGGCCTTAGTAGTGGGTGCGGGTCCCAGACAGATTGGCCATTGCACTTTGAGGTCCGCGTTGGGCAAGTTACATAGATACATTATTTCTGATTTGTCTCCGTTGAGCTTGAGACAAGAGTGTTGCATCCATGTTGCCACCTTCTCCAGACAGGATTCCAGGTCGGAAGGAGCATTGTGCTGAGTATCATCCGCATAGGTAACAATTTTAATCCCATATGGCATGACGATTTCAGCCAGTGGCCTCACGTACACATTGAATAGAGTGGGACTCAGGGAGGATCCCTGAGGTACTCCATAACTGAGGGGTAGACACCTAGAGGTGGATTCTCCAGCAAAGACTTGGAATGTTCTGCCTGTGAGGTATGATTTGATCCATGAAATTGCTCCCCTGACACTCCGATGCTCCCAAGCCTTTTGAGGAGGATGTCAAAGTTGACCGTGTCGAAGGCTGCGCTCAGGTCGAGGAGAATAATGGTTACTGCTCCTCCCTGGTCAATTATCTTTTTCGATTCTTCGACTACCGTAATGAGTGCTGGTTCCGTCCCCAGAAGGGGACGGAAGCCAGTCTGAGAATGATGCAGGAGGTCGTGGGTTTCTAAAAAGTCGAAAAGGATAAAATTAACATGTTTTTCGAGGACCTTACAAACCATTGGCAACAGGGATATCGGACGGTAGTTACTCAGGACATCAGGATTTAAGCTTGGTTTCTTCAGTAAAGCTTTCACCATGGCGTGTTTCCAGGAAGGTGGAACATGACCATTGGTGATGGAGAGGTTTATAACGTCCTGTATTACCGGAAGCACCACCTCTTTAACCTTGCCCAACTGGTGGGGCGGAGCCGGGTCACAAGGGGAACCCAACTTTATTTGACCAAAGATTTTAGAAAGTATGTCCTGGTCTAGGAGACGGAATTCCACCAAGGTGTGCCGAAAGGTATCTGGAGGCGTGTTAATGTCAGGGAGGTCACAAGTCATTGAGGCTGGGACAAGAGGGTCACTGGGGCATGGAGTAACAGGGAATGTGTTGTATATCTTCTGAATTTTTCCCTGAAAGTAATCTGCAAATTCATTGCAACACTCTGCGGATATTCCTGTCAGAGTTTCGGGGGAAGGGAGCTCTAAAAGGGTCTTAGCAATGCGGAAGATTTCTCTGGGAGTATTGGCTGCTGAATTTATTTTTGCTTCATAGTAAAGCGCCTGGGTTTTTTTAATTTCTGCTTGGTAACATTTTATGGACTCTCTGTATTCCGTTTTACTGGTCTCGCTATAGTCCTTCCTCCATTTCCTTTCCATCCGTTTACAGGCCTGTTTAAGCAGCCTAAGCTGGGGCGAGTACCATGGCGCAATTTGTCTTTCATTTGTGTTTTGATGTTCTGTTTCAACAGGAACGAGTTCCATTTCATTGTTGGAATGTCCGCTGCTTGGTATTGGTGACTCTTCAAATGTTATGAGTCTTTCTGTCTGAACTTCCTGTATGGTAGCGAGAGGAGAGCGTCTGCTACCCAGGAACCCACGAGGCCTACTATTCAGTATCAGCCACAAAGTGTGGTTTGATCAGATCGATGGAGACAAATCTCTTTTTTTTTTGCCCGCAGGAGGCAGAAGAAGTACTGTTCTTGTTCCTTCGTCAGCTAGGACAGGTACAGGCTTTCTGTATGATGGCCCAAATTCTTTCTTGTCCACAATCTTTTCTTTGACCAGATCCCAGACTTTTGGGATCCAGGCAGGTCTTGCCGTAACTGATTTGACTTCCCCATTGGCGGTGCGTTTTACTTGCACCTTGCTTTGTAGTGCCCAGAATTCATTGAGATCCTGTAAAACAGCCAAACGTTTATTGATGTCAAATGGTTTTTCATCTGTCACTGTGCTTTCATAGTCGAGTTCAGGTACTCACATTCTCGTGCCAAATAGGACTTCGTAAGGAGTTACACCTCCTAGGGAACTTCTTGGCATATTGTTAAGAGCCCTCTGGACCCCATATAAGTGATTGACCCAACTACCACCCGAACCTAATACTCTTGCTGTTTTGCTTTAAGTCTCGGTTTTTCCTCTCCACGACCGAATTTCCCTCGGGATGGTACGGAGAGGAGTACCGCAATGCAACACCCAAACCTCCCATGGCCTCCTTGTAAGCCCTAGCACTAAACGCGGTGCCACGGTCAGAATGTAATGTGCCAACTGCGTAGGTCCCACTGAAGATTCGCAAATCTTTTAAAACAGTTCGAGCGTCAGCCGAGCGCTGAGGCCAAACCCAAAGGAATCTAGAGCATGAATCCACTGCCACCAAGATATACTTGTAAGCCCCATCTGATTGTAGGGGGCCGCAGTGGTCCAAATAGACACAAGGGAGTGGTCTGTCGGATATCAATAATGGTGTCTGAGCTGGTCGTGCTATGGTGGAGCCCTTCATCTGCTGACAGATGTCATAATTTAGGACAAAGTTCTTTGTCTGTTTAGTTAATCCTGGCCACCAATAGCTTTGCTTCAGTAAAGAAACTGTCGCGGTAACTCCTGCGTGTGCAGAACCCAGACCCTCGTGTGCAGCTAGTATTAAGCTTGATCTGCGATCCATGTTTGGTATTACTCTATCTGAGCATACAGAATGTTATTTGCATCTAACTTGTAGGAGTACTTGAGTGGAAAGCCTTTCGGTAAGGCTGTGCTGTTTTTGCATGAAGCAATGACAGCTACCATTATCTGTCCGTCTATTCTTGTTTTAGAACGAGTGATTGCAGCTACGGAGGTAGTTCGTACTGCCCCTTTTGCAGCTTCATCAGCCAATGAATTCCCTTCAACGTGAACGGCATCATGTTGATGACTCAGCGTGTGTATCACGTGAGCTCTCTGTACGTTTTTCAACTCAGCTACCTGTTCCGATAACAATTTATGCTTAATTGTGCCACCTTTTGAGTCTTTAAACCCATTTCGACCCCAGTAGTGCAGATATTCATTGTATGACTGGACACAGTAAAAAGATTTGCACACAATCAGTGTGAGGAATTCTCGATCCGTATTTATTAGTGCCAGTAACAGGGCTTTTAGTGCTGCCAGCTGTGCCATGCAGTCTCCTAGAGACTGTGTCTACGTACTGCTAGGATGGAACTTGCCTTCCTGTATATGACCCCTCACAATCGCAGACGCGGCGCTGTATTGTTGTTTACTTCCTATGGCTGGCTGAGCAGAACCGTCAGTGTAAATAATATATTCATACTGATCTAGAGCCATTATTTCATTTGGGAGAGGATATTCTTGTTCATATTGCAGAAATGCTTGCGTCTTAAGTGTAGAATCAAATTTGTAATCTACATCTGTTGCAGTGAGAGAAATAGCCCATTGTATCCATCTTGGATGTAAAGCTTTGGCATTTGGAATGCTTGCCTTTGTGACAGCCTCTAAGGCTGGTACCGGAGTTACGACAATTATTCGTTTCCCCTGAGCCAGTGCTCATTCTCTCACTACAGCAGTCTGTACTGCTGTCAGAATTTTTTCTGTAGAAGCAAAACGCATTTCAGCGTTTGTGTACAAGTGTGATTTGTATGCTTTAGGTACTGATTCGCCTTCATTGAAAGTTAGGTAAGTATACCCAGATTGACCCGCTATAACACGGATCACCAAATTTGTGGTGTTGACACGTGTGTTTAAGTGTTTGGAAGCTATCATGTCAGCTTGTAGGAAACGAAGGATATCCGTGTGTTCCTGTGTCCAATGCCTAACTGAAAAATCAGGTCTTATTAGGTCGTAGAAAGGTTTTACTTTTTCTGCGTAATCTGAAATGTAAGTTCTGCCAAAATTCAAGAATCCCAATATGGATTGTAAGTTCTTCAAGGATTTAGGAGGTTGGAGCAGCGCACACTTTTCTAAAAAGTTAGCTGCCTGGCTTTTTCCTACACTTGAAAGCTCATATCCTCAAAATAGGACATTGAGGTGGGCTATTTTTGATTTTTTTAAAGTTGAATTTGTAGCCCTCAGTGGTGAACCCCAAGATTATGTTGCTCACCCTGGTCAAGTGATCCTTTAAATCATCATCCGTCAGATAAATATCATCTACTTAGGACAATGCCTCCTCATCCAAATTCTGAAGAAGCTCTGTTACCCTAGCCGAGAACAACCCAGGGCTATTCTTATAACCTTGGGGGAGTCGACAAAATTGATGTTAAGAACCGAGCGCTGAGAATGCTGTCAAATGCCTGCTCTCAGGTGCTATATTTTGGCAGAAAAATCCATTTGAGATATCTAGTGTTGTTTTGTATTTTTTTCATACAATGTTATTCATTAATGCGGCACTGTGTGCATTCTGTACTGCAAATGTTTTAGTGCATGTGTTCACATGTCTGTAGTCTAAAACTAGACGATATGAATTATCGGGTTTCATTACGGGAAACAAAGGATTATTCATTGAAGAGGTGCAAGTTTCAAATACACCCTGGTATTCAAGTTGATCTAAGATCTCCCTGACCTGTTTTTTCGCTTCTTGTTTTATTGGGTACTGTCTCTGTGGAGTTTGAGTAGTTTTTACTGGGATTACGTGGTGAGGTGACTCAGCATCCCACCCAACATGGTGCGAAATAATGCTGGAGCAAGTGCTATCGCCCACTTCAGCGCGTATCTATGTTTTAAGTATATTGGAACGAGGTCGGAAAAAGCCGGTAAAATTACCTTTTCTCCCTTTGGGCAATCTATAACAATTTCAGGCGGCCAATTTTTTTCAGCTAAAAGGATATCATATCCATGAGTCAGGTTCTCCCAAAAGAGACCCTAAATCTTCCTGGGTTTGTCCCCCTCTATTTGGAGTGTTATTTCATGTAACTTATGCGGGACACTTACCCTCGCATCAGGTGTCTCCACAGTGATATGTTAATTCAAATCCGCTGTCACCACAAATTCCATTAGGTTCTGGCAAGCTATTGTTACTTCTGCTGCGCTGTCTAGCATCGTCAGAGCCCACTCCCCGTTCATAAGTTGAGCCTTCAGAATTCTGGGCATGTCTAACTTTAAGACCTGTTACTTTCTTCTTTTTAAATTAAGGTTTGGATTTTGGTTTCTCTTCTTTTTTGGAAGTATAGTCTGAAGTGCGTTGCGTGTCTCTGGACTTTGTACACTCTTCCTGTCTGTGTTCTGACCGTCCTTCCCTCTCGGAGTTTTTTGATGAACCCTGAAAGGAACGAGAGGAACGTGTATCAGTATTCTGATACCTGTCAGGTTTTTTAATGTTATCACGATTCCCAAGGTTGTACCTCTTTTCGGAGGGCTCCTGTTGAGGAGACCCACCCCTGGATTGTGACCTATTCTCTTTATTCTTTTGTTTTTTATTGTTATCCCATTTCTTCTTGGAAGAATCAGGTGCTTGCTTGGTGTTCTCTTTTTCAGGACCACCCATGAGTTGAGGTTTTGTTGCTTTAGTTCACAAACGATTTCTATCCATTTACGGCATAGGTGTCTTCGATAATTTTAGGTAATTCACGTTCCTGTTGTAAAGGAGTGAAGTCCCTCAGGCGTTGGCGTATTGCCACTGCTGCTGCCTCCTCTTTTATGTTTGCTAATATAATAGCTGATAACTGGGCAAAATTTCCTAACAATTTCATCCCTAAGTTCAGAGCAGGTTCTGCTCCATACTCATTCTATATTTGTTTTAATACATCTGGCATTACTGCTAATGAAGGGATACCATGAGTTCTGGTATATTTGGCAGCGAAATCTGTATCCCAAGAGGTACAATCCTCTATTTAGGGAGCTATCACCATTGGCAAGCAGATTGTTAGCATTCTGTGTTTTTCTTGAGGGCTGGTGTGTGGAAATACTGCCTCTAGCTGTGTTATTTTTTTAGCTATCCAGAATGGCATTTGCTCACTTCTAGTGGGCATTTTACCCATAACTGCATGTAGCGTTTGTGGAGTTATTTTAGTTGTAGATCCCTTAATTTGTCCTGCTGGTGTAGCCCTTGCTGGCTGAAGTGTGAGTGTTCTCATCACGAACTCTGTCAGGTTTCTGTAAAGTTTTATTATTTCTTTATGAAGTGGACGTAAGTCTGCTACTGGCATTATATCAATGTCTGGATGCGGAGTGTAAGCTGCTAGGACTGGCCAAGTTGCTCCATCTCTTCCGAGCGGACCGAGCCTCACTTTTTCTTTTGTGTGTGGGAGGGCGCCTTTAAACTAATTTATGTGCTCCTGGTAGGTGAACGGAATTTCAATGTCCTCATACGGACGGTATTCATCTGGCGTTTAATGTTTAGTATAAGAATGAAATGTATGTGATTGTACATCTGCTTGTGGGAATTTAACCCATGAATAGAATACCTCTGTCCTATATGATTCGTGTGCCTCAATCACGAATGTGACTGTCGCTCCCCTAGCTGTGACTCCATAGTCTGCTAGTTTTAAAGTAAGGGCAGTTCTGACATTTTCTGAAATGTTTATTTCAACTTCTTCTTCCTCCCTTGCTGCAGCCGCATGTTGTGCTGGCGCAGCGGCGTCTTCGTCAGCCATTATTTTGGAATGGAAGAAGTTTCAAGGAAACTGACAATGTTTTATGCACAATAGGAACTATTTGTCCTCCAAGCTTGATAAACCTACAACCAATACATAGGATATGCCTACTCAGCTGTGGCGGATAGTTCCCTTCCCACTCCAGACGTCTCTGGGAAAATGTGAGTTGGGGTGTCTGAGAATAGCACGACTGAACTACTCAGATTTGACTGTTAAATAAGTACCAAACCAAAGTTGGGCGCTATGTCGTGTAGTTCCTATAAACCTATATAGGATCTGCGCGTTTAGACAACATAGACTGTGGGATCGGTGTGCAGACTGATTCCAGACACCCCCACCGGGTATGTTCGGCTGTATACCAGCTAGCTCACAGTGCCACTGTAAACTCCTCTTACCAAGTAGAGAATAGTTCTTGGCAACTATCGAACATGACAACCCTGATCCCTCAGGACCGTGGAAACAGTACAGTACTTTTCGCTCAGTCACTCGTGCTCACTTTGTCTCAGAGAGAAACACAGAATAAACGGTGGGGACGTTTTCAATAAGCTTTTATTGAACCAGCGACATTCTTGTGTAAAATAGGTGAGCTGAAACAACCATAAGACAGAAACGGATATAAATGATTATAAGCACCAACAGAGTAAAAGGATGGTAGATCTCTACCATAGTGCTAAGACAATGAATACAGGCAGGTATAAAATACATGACAGTAATAATGCGTACTCCTAAGATGCAACCCTAACTAGATGTACCTAAGTGTACCTAGCATGTATGTAGGTGTGGAGCCAAGAATTCCTCTAGGATAAAGTCAACCCCATTACCTGAAGTGAGAGACTGTGGGATCCCATCTTGGTCTCAAGATGGACACCCTGCGAGGGATGTCAGACCAATGCGAGCTGGAGTGTCTGCGTGCAGGAACCTCAGCGTCTCGCGTCAGTGTGTCCGCATGGAAGTCCTTTTTCTCCTCTCCCTGCCTCAGCAAAGATATGGTGTTTATATACCCAAAGTGGTACTCTCAGGGGATCTACCTTGCTGTGTCATGTCGGACTTAGGATGACGGAAGGAATGACCCTTATACATAGTTATCCAGTATTAGGGAATTTTTCATAGATTCCCCGTCGTCGAGATGGGAGTCCCGGTACATTTATAAGGGTAATGTCACATTAGACATAGAAGGTAACAGGCCTAAGGCCTTATATTTAGTAACATATTGAAGTCCTTATTTAAAAAAGGACCAAACTTAAGAGAACAACCAATCAGCTGACACCACCCTCTAGAACCTTCCTGGAAGGAGCTCCAGACCCTCAGATTTTCTACCGCACGTCGTGCTAAGGGAGTCCCCCATAAAGACTGCCTTTACTACCTTTATCCTGATCACAAACCAAAGGATTGCAAGGTATGTCGCACTTTTTCTACAAAGACTTTAAAGTACCGTGAGGGGACACTGTTATTATGGCTGCAGAGGCTTAAAGACAGGGAGGACACTATCTTCTGAGGAGAGTGAAGGTTCCTCAAGATCCTCCTCAAAGACGCCTCAAAAAAGACCACTGGACGTCTCTCCAGGTCACTCCTCGCAGCAACCTCCAAAGAAGTCGCACAAAAAGTCTTCAGAGGCTACTAAGAAACAAGATCTGCCCTCCAGGGGGTCTCCTTCCCATCAGAGTTTGATTTCTGTCAAAAAATCCTTTCAGAAATCAGCTTCGGACCCTCCTACTCCTCCGGTGAAGGTGAAACATGCTTTTAAAAAGCCTTCCTCAGCACCGTCGACAGACAGCTCATCAGCGGCAGTACCGACGACGACGACAAGAACTTTACTGACTGTCGTTGGGGTACCTTTGTCGACGACAACTGTCGCCACAGTTTCAGTCTCGTCGGCGTCTATTTCGTCGTCGACGACATCTTCGTCAATGAGTCAAGCTCCTTTGTCGTCGACGATAAAGATAGTCAGAAAGTCGTCATCGTCGACAAAGATTCCGACGACAACCATCCCGACGATGAAGATGACGAAGAGTGCTTCGTCGATGGTGTTGCCTGCGTCGACGACGAGTCTACCGTCGACGACCCTCTCATCGACGATTTCTCCCATTGCGACAACCTCGACGATGAGAGATGCATCGTCGACGATGGTATTATCATCTACGCCAGTTACGTCTGGGACATCAATTCCAATGCCCGTTGACGGTTCCTCAACGACGGTATATGTACCGGCGACGACCTCGTCGACGACACCAAAATCCAGAGCAGGAAAACTATTTTCCCAGCAAAAATTTCAGAGAGAGAGACTGACACCCTCATTAACTTCTCCTAGTAGGGTTCAAGCCTTATTGCCGACTCATCTATTGGATGATGATGAGGACTCGGACGAAGACAGCTTGTTTGGGGCTGCACAAAGCCTCTCGGAGTTGAATGTCAAATACTAAGAAGACTCTGATGATGAAGACCAATTCTATGACCAACATACGTACTACTCTGACCATCGACGTCAACAGCAACTGCAGCCAGAGATGCTTTGTCTTCCTTCCGCTCGGATAACGGATCTACAATTCATGCTGGCGGACTACAAAAAGAGGTTTTCTATGTCCGCACCATCTCCGGCTCCAGCGTTTTCTCCACCTCCTGTGGTGCAAAGTCAGCCTCCACCCCTTCCTATGTCTCAAGTGCCTGTGCAGCAGCTTCCATCTACAGATGAAGACGAAGAAGGACAACAAGAAGAAAGGGAAATACAGGATATACAATCACGTCCAGACGAATGGGATGATTACATTATCCCTCCACCAGCGTCACCATCTTCGCCTCAAGTAGACTCTCCTCCAGAGGATATTGGAGGTTTTCATAATCTCTTGGAGAGAGCAGCCAGACGTTTCGAGCTTCCAATGCCTACTCACCAACAAGACTGTTTCCTTTACGATTTCAAGGAATCTTTGAAAAAATCAGCCAAGTCTATGCCCATTATCGACTATATTTGGTATCAGGGCATTAAGATAATAAGAAACCCAGCCACGGTTCCTCCAGTCTTACCAATGCTTGACAAGAAATATAAAGCCCCTGACAACGCGCCTGCCTGCCTCATAGGTCACCCCAGACCTGATTCAGTTATTGCCCAGGCGGCTCAACGCAGGTCAAAGAACCCATCAGCTCCGCTTTCAGCACCTCCAGATAAGGAGGGTAGGAGGCTAGACAACATCGGCAAACGTTTTTCCACTATGTCGGCGTTCCTCAAGGAGGAAGCAAGAAAAGTTTTACTGGAAGGCGAGCGCTCCGCTTCAGAGATAATTAATTGCGCCATGGACATTGCTTCCACTGGTTTCCATCGGTTAGCTGGAGCCGTAGTCCTAAGGCGCCAAGGATGGCTAAAGGCTACTCAGGCCTCAACTCCAGACCAAAATTCTAGATATGCCTTACGATGGACAAGAACTATTTGGTAAGCATATCGACGAAGCCCTTCAGTGAATCAAAAAAGACACTGACACAGCCAAAGCTTTGGTTACCCTCCAGTACAAAAGAACCCCTTTTCGTGGTGCACGGGGGAAAAGCCAGTCATCATACAGGGGAGGTTACCAGCAATATAGTTATCCTTCCTATACCTCCTCCAGCGAGCAATACAGGACGCAGTTCGCTCAGAGACAACAGCCTGCGACTGCCTACAATAAATCTTCCTTTCGAGGGAAGGCGGGACGACAAAAGGAGTCTGCCAGACATCAATAACCTCTCACTTCTGCCGGTTGCAATTTCTTCACCTCCCCCCAAAGTAGGATGCAAAATCTCCCATTATCTCTAAAACTGGAAGCAAATCACAACGGATCACTGGGTCCTACAACTAATACAATTCGGCCATTCCCTAAAATTTATTCAGCCACCTCCGCCAACACCTCCTCAACCTCTGGCTCACAAACATCTGCGCCTGTTACAGTTAGAAATAACATTGATGATCCAAAAAGGAGCCATAGAACATGTTCCTTTTCATCAAAGGGGAAAAGGTTTCTATTCCCGTTTCTTTTTAGTGCAAAAAAAGAAGAACAAGTGGAGGCCAATTTTAGATTTACGAAATCTAAATAAATTCCTCAAGAAACAATCATTCCGCATGGTCACCATTCAGGAGGTCTTGCAGCTTCTCAATGGGTACAACTACATGGTTTCCCTGGACCTTCAAGACGCCTATTTCCATATACCCATACACAAGAAGCACAAAATATTTCTCAGGTTCTCTGTAGCCAGCAGGCATTATCAATTCCGAGTGTTACTCTTCGGGCTCAAGTCGGCCCCTCGCATTTTTACAAAGTACCTAGCACCAGTAGCGGCATATCTCAGACAACATCATCACCAAGTTTTCCCGTATCTCAACGACTGGCTCGTCAAAGCCCCCTCCTTCAACGCCGCGAAGAAGTCGTTCAAAGCCTATCTGCGGCTTTTCATCAAATTGGGTCCCACATTAAACCCAGAGAAATCAGTCCTACAGCCTTCTCGACGACTTACGTTCCTGGGAGCTATCTTAGATACGGTTCTGAAAAAAGCCTATCCAACAGCGGAAAGACAACAAAAACTTCTGACGTTAGCAAGCCGCATACAAAGAAGAAAGTCTCTTTCGGTGCGCCTATACAAATCCCTGCTCGGCATGATGTCCTCTTCTATTCTTCTGATACCCCACTGCCCTCTACACATGCGTCCTCTTCAGGAAGCTTTAACCACTCAATGGGTTCAGATAAACGGAACCTTCGATGACATAATTCGAGTGACCCCACAAATGGTCACCTCGCTTTCTTGGTGGACTTGTCCTCACCATCTGTCTCAGGGGTTACCCTTCCTTCCACAAGCCTCTCCTCTGGTGATAACAACAGATGCTTCTCTGGAAGGTTGGGGGGCCTTCCTTCAGAAACTTCTGATCAGTGGCAAGTGGCCACCTTCTCAGCGGAATCTACAGATAAATCTCTTGGAACTAAGAGCAGTCTTTCTAGCCCTTCAGGCTTTCCTGCCCAGGATACAAAATTCTCTATTCTTGCCCAGGATACAAAATTCTCTATTGCTTGTCAGAACAGACACTACTACGACAATGCACTATCTAAACAAACAAGGAGGAACTCGATCTCTCTCCCTCTTCCAAGAATCTCAACGAATTTGGAACTGGGCAATTCAACACTGAATTTTGTTGAGAGTGGAGTACGTTCCAGGGAAGGAAAATACATTAGCGGATTCACTAAGCAGATTACAGACAACCTGCCACGAGTGGGAGTTGAACCAAGATACTCTCAACAGAATCTTCTCCCAGTGGGGCGAACCAACTATAGACATGTTTGCCACAAACGGCAACGCCAAATGCCAATACTTCGCAAGCTGGCATCCCCAACAGGGATCTCTGGGGAATGCTTTTTCAATAGCATGGTCCGGCATATTTGCCTACGCTTTTCTGCCAATTCCTCTCCTTCCCAGGGTTCTAAAAAAGATGAAAGCAGAACCTTGCAAACTAATTCTAATAGCTCCAGCGTGGCCTACCCAACATTGGTTCACGGAACTCCATCTCCTGTCCTTACATCCGCCGATTCCTCTGAAGCCGTTTCTCTCTCTTCTCACGATGAACCAGAGGCAAGTTCAGCACCCGGATCCATGCTCTCTGAGATTATCGGCTTGGCTCCTGAGTTCCAGGAATTTCGAAACTTAAACATTCCTCATGAGTGCAAGGAGATTCTGTCTCGTGCTAGAGCCGATAGTACCAACAAAACGTATTCTTTAAAATGGAAAAGATTGTGCATCTGGTGTGGGTCTGTTAGGGCGCATCCTCTCAAATCATCTCCGGAAGAAGTCTTGCCATATCTCCTCCATCTAGCGAATTCAGGTCTGGCTCATACTTTGATCAAAGTTCACTTGGATGCAATCTCCCGTTTTCGAAGATCTTCTAAAGGTTCTTCCTTGTGGTCAAACAGACTGATAAAACAGTTTCTTAAAGGTCTATTCAGGACCTTTCCTCCTGTGAGATCTCCGCCTCCAACATGGCAACTCACCATGGTACTTGCTCAACTTATGAAGCACCCGTTTGAGCCGATACATAGAGCTGACTTAAAATTCCTTTCGTGGAAAACTGCTCTTCTCTTATTTCTTGCGTCCACAAGAAGGGTTAATGAACTTCAAGCTTTCACAATTCAAGAACCCTTTATTCAATTTAAGCATGATAGAGTGATCCTTCGTACCAACCTGAAATTTATACCTAAAGTCCCATCGGACTTTCTTCTTAATGAGCCGATTGTCTTAAAATCCTTTTTTCCGAATCCTCAAACAGCAGCTGAACGAGCTTTGCATTCTTTGGACTTGAAGCGCTGCCTTAAATTTTATCTAGACAAAACGAAATTCTTCCGTAGGACTAATCAGCTTTTTGTAGCTTACAGCTTACCTAAGAAAGGTTTTCCCTTAACGAAACAGAGCATATCTAGATGGACCTCTAGTGCTATTCTCTTCTGTCACCAGCAAGCTGGTCAACCTCTACAATCAAAAGTTTGTGCCCATTCCACTAGGGCAGTGTCTACATCTATGGAGTTGTTTGCTGGCGTGCCCCTATCAGACATTTTGTAGAGCAGCAACCTGGAAGACGCTGCATACATTCACTAAGCATTACTGCTTGGATTCTGAATTAATGAAAGATGCTGCGGTGGGACAGGCGGTGCTAAGACATCTATTTCAATAAAGGTGAGCCCTTCCTTCGTTCCCACCAACCTTTCTAATGCACATTTCTCTGTTTTTTCTCTTCGTTATGCCAATATTGGAAACTATCCATTTGCTATTTCGTATTTATATGCATATTTACATTTATCTGTATGTATGCTTTTATATTTCATTCTCAAGAAATAGTTGTTGACTATTCGTATATGTATGGTTTATGTATATGACGAAATGCGCTCATTACTGCTTTTTATTCTGATTCAAGCATGTGAATCTATGAAAGATACCCTAATACTGGATAAGAAATGAGTTACTTACCTGTAACTGCAGTTATCCAGTATTGGTATCTTTCATAAATTCACATGTGACCCGCCCGCCTCCCTTGGAAGGGCTCACTTAATACTCTCAGTTGTACCTCTGGATACGTAGGGTGCTTATGAAAATCTGAGGGTCCGGAGCTCCTTCCAGGAAGGTTCTAGAGGGTGGTGTCAGCTGATTGGTTGTTCTTAAGTTTGGTCCTTTTTTAAATAAGGACTTAGATATGTTCCTAAATATAAGGCCTTAGGCCTGTTACCTTCTATGTCTAATGTGACATTAACCGTATAAATGTACTGGGGACTCCCATCTCGACGACGGGGAATGATTCAAGCATGTGAATCTATGTAAGATACCAATACTGGATAACTGCAGTTACAGGTAA
The DNA here is from genome assembly GCA_963921515.1 of Calotriton arnoldi. Classification (NCBI taxonomy): domain Eukaryota; kingdom Metazoa; phylum Chordata; class Amphibia; order Caudata; family Salamandridae; genus Calotriton; species Calotriton arnoldi. The sequence goes on from CAWUFW010017235.1 coordinate 144,590, forward strand.
GTAACTAATTTCTTATTATGCAGGAGATGGAAGTCCTGCTGAGTTTCCAAGAATCCTCATGCATAGTGAATGAGGCTAGTTTTCAGGGAAAACCCTACGTCCTGTAAGCAGTACCGTAACTAGGTAAACGGTCAGTCCCAAGAACCGTTATGTAGTGTAATGGCAGGGGAAATATAGGTGAAAGGTTTGGTTGCTACCTGAGCCTATATTGGGGTACCTATATGAAATATAACAAGCCAACAACTCTTTATGTGGAAAACCTAAAGCCCGTTCCACCAAAGATAAAACGGCTACTGCTGCTTTACTTAGAAATATTCCAGTCTCTTAAATCTGAAAAGTAGCGACTTAGATATCGGTTCACATGTTTACAACACTCTACTGTCTTGATTCTGATTCTAGAGCAGACTTAAGTAGGGCAGACCTTTTCAAGAAATCTCTTCACGTTAATATCACACTTTGTTTATCTTGCAGGTTTTTGGGGGGATGAGCTAGCTATTCTATTCAGTGCTTATGATTATCAATGGAGATCCCCTGAGAGAGAAGGAATGGTTTCTTACCTGTACTCCTAGTTCTCTCTCAGAGGAATCACCATTGAAATTATAAGCAACTTTATCTCCTCTCCAGTGGAAGAGTTAAATTATGCTTAATTCTATGTCAGGACCGGAGGCGAGGATTATGCTTTTCTTTCTTCACATTTATTGACAGCAGCCATTTTAAAGTCAGATAAAAACAACTTTCCCATGAACCATAGGGAATCAACAGACAAACAATAGAGTGTCACTAGATAGAGTGTTCCTTCAACTGGACCAATCAGGAGTCCTCCTGGTGTTGATAGTCCTCTGTCTCTGCCCATGCTTCCTTTTTTTTCTTCGCTGCTTGCAGCCAAGATAAGTCACGCTTTATTTTCTCTCATTATACTCTGCTTATTGTGAGCATTCCTTCTGTACTCTATGTGGGTTAAACGCTTTGTTTTTACGATCACTGTACTTGGTTATAGCTATTTTATGCATCTCAATTGTGATTCTGTGTTGTGTTCTGTGTCGGCCGTTTCACACGGCGCGCTGGTGCTGGGGCGCGCGCTTTCACTCGTTTGAGGAAACGCGCGTTCCTTAACTACTGAAAAGGGTTTGTTTATTTGTTTTTCCCTACAGGTTGTTTTGGTAATTGTGACCCGCCGCTACTCGGCAGTTCGCAATCGGCCGTGGGAGCGTCTGAGCTCCCTAGCGGCCGTTGTAGTGGTGCCGGCTTGCGGTGGACTCGAGTCCCCGCCAGAGGGCGCCAGATTGGGTGCCTGTCGCGGCGAATGCGCCTGGGATTCCGCGCATTCCAAAGCGCATCGGAACCCGGAGCTGCGGTGCCGCGTGAGCTTGGTCTTTGCGTCTGCCCTTACGCCCCTGACCCGGGTCTGTACTTTTGCAGTTAAGCAAAATATCTTTTGTCTATTTTCACGCCCCCATTCTTGAACGCCCGTTTAGGGTCTGTATCTGCCATTAGGCAGGGATTTCAGTCCTCGTGTGACTGGGGGGGTCCGTACTGTCTTAGGCCAACAACGCTCTGTTTGCTTTTGCAGAGTCTTTAAGGCAGACAGTGTCTGCTGGGACCCGTGCGGGCAGGCTGCCCTTGTAAAAATATTTTTTCTGTTTTGGCACCAGGGCTGTTGGGGTCCCGAGCTCTGCCCTACTCATTGCGAGCGATGCCCGCCCACATTTGTGACCGACACCCAGCCCCCCCTTAACTTGAGGCACACCACCTCGTGAGTCCAGGTCCTTCTCAAGTACCTACCTTGTACTTACCTCATAAATGGAGACCTATCAGGACGATACCTATCACGACGATCAGTGGGAGGAAGATCCCCTTGCGGCCCTCCCATGGGACGACGACTTTTATGACGCGGTGGACGCGTCCATCAACAAAGCAGTGGAGCAGGCCACGACTCCTCTTGAGGAGAGGCTGACCCGGAAAATTGACCAAGCCTGTAATAGATTGGTCAGGGCCTCCCAAGCTTCTGTGAGTGATTCTTCTCCCAGTACTTCTGCTGCAGATCACCAACCCCCCCCGACCAAGCGTGCTAGAGACGCAGGGGTGGCACCTGATGCTTTCAATCGCCTGAAACAGGCTTTCTTGGCTACCACCACTCCTCCAGTGGTTCCCTCTACCTCCGGCGACGGTGTCCCGGGGGATGCGGATCAAGGAGACGCGGACGACTCTACCGAACCGTCCCGCCCTTGGCGCCCTTCCAAACCGACTCAGACCCCTGAGGAACAAAATCTTTGTGCGGACATGTTGGACCCAGATGATATCCTCCATCCGAGGTCCTCCGACTGGGCCCCTTCGGACAAGGTCGCCCAATATGTGGCCAGTCGGATCCGCCGCCCACTGGAACCTGCGACCCGTAACTGCCTTAGAGCAGAGTGCCCTCGCCCTTCCTTGGAGGGGAAAGTAGCCGCCACCCCCGATATTGACCCCAGAATGGCTACCTTTCTCCAAAAATTTGTTAAAGATCCCAAGAAGGGCATTGACAGGTCCTGGAGGGCCTGTCAAGACAAGTTGCTGGATATATTGGGACCCATTACAAAAATTCTGGATATGGCGGAAGAAGCCAAGGCCTCGGGGTCCCTAATTTCCCCCGATCACCTCTCTTCCTGGGCCCAACGCGTAGTGGTGTTCCTCGGGAACGCCAACTGCGCGATTTCCACTGAGTGCCGTAGGTCTCTCCTTATCAAGGTTGACCCCAAGCTTGGGGACCTGGCGGATTCTGAAGCGTGCCCGGTTGCGCAGGGTGGCCTTTTTGGCGAGCCTTTTCTCAAGGAGCTAGGGAGGTTTGTCAACACCTTTACCTCCCTAGACCGGGCGCAATCTTCTATCAGGAAAGTGTTTCGCCCCCGGGTTTTCAGGGGGGCCGGACGAGGTAGGGGCCGCTCGTCCGGCCGTCCCAATCAGAACAGAGGTCAAGGCTCCAGTCACGGACAGTACCAAGACCAAGCTCGCTTTGGAAACTTTTACCCCACCCGTGGGCGGCGAGGCAAGAACCGAGGAGGCAGAGGAGGAGGAGCCGGCTCCAATTCTTCCGGTGAGTGTTCTCCCTTCTTCCCTTCAAAGAGTGGGGGGCCGTCTGGCGCATTTTTTCCCAATGTGGACTTCCATCACGGGGGATGCTTGGGTCCTACAAACGGTATGGGGCTTTCATATAGAGTTTCACGGGTCGCCTTATCAGATCACGCCTCCTCGTCCCCTCTGTTTTTCCGAGGCAGAAGCCGTTTTGATCGATCAGGAGGTCCAATCCCTCCTAGACAAGGGAGCGATTGCGGAGTCTACGCCGCACCCAAGAGGCTTCATCAGCAACCTTTTTCTCGTCGACAAAGTAGACGGGGGCGGCGCCCAGTCATCAACTTATGCGAATTCAACGAGTGGCTGGTCTACCGCCATTTCAAGATGGAGGGTATCCATCTTCTTCGCGACATTCTCCGGCCCGGCGATTGGATGGCACGCCTCGATCTCAAGGATGCCTATTTGGCGATTCCTATCTTTCCTCCCCACCGTCGGTTTCTTCAGTTTCTTTGGCGGAACAAGACTTACGAGTTCTCCACCCTTCCGTTCGGTCTTTCCTCCGCTCCGTGGTGCTTCACCAAGGTTCTTCGGCCGGTGATAGAGCGCTTACGGGCGTCCGGCATGAGGCTCATAGTCTACCTAGACGACATCCTGCTGATTCAGGGACGCTTTCGCGTCAGATGCAGTCCACAGTAGATCTCCTTCAGAACCTCGGGTTCGTCATAAACGAAACCAAATCCACCCTAACCCCATCTCGGAGAGTTGTTTTTCTCGGGTTTCTGATAGACTCGGTAGAATCCACCCTCAGTCTTCCCTCCCGCAAGATGACAAAAATTCAGCACGAGATTCGGAGGGCTCTAGCTCAGACTCAGCTATCCCTCCGTCAGGTAGCTCGTATTGTAGGTCTTCTTTCGGCCTCCATTCAAGCTATTTTTCCCGGCCCGCTCCATTACAGGGCACTGCAGCGTCTCAAGGCGGAACACCTGTGCAGAGGCCGGCCTTATTCCCACAAAGTGTGCCTGACTCCAGAAGCCAGGGAGGAGCTGCAGTGGTGGCTCGCCAACATGGAAACGTGGAATGGTCGAGCCATCTTCGGATCTGCGCCAGATATAGTTATCGAGTCCGACGCGAGCAGATCAGGCTGGGGCGCGAGATGTGGCGACTTCACCACGGGGGGTGTGTGGTCTCCTTCGGAGCAACGTTTGCACATCAACTGCCTGGAGCTTCTAGCCGGCTCATTCGCGATCAAGTGCTGGACCAAGGACTCCATACAATCTTGCGTCCTCCTCAAGATGGACAATATCTCAGCAGTCCGCTATATCAACCATCTGGGGGGAACACGCTCGAGGGCCCTTTCGGACCTAGCGGCGAATTTTTGGCAGTATTGCCTAGACCACCGGATCTCTGTCACGGCGGAGTACCTGCCCGGACAGGACAACCAGGTGGCGGACTTCCACTCGCGCCACTTTCACGACCAGAATCTTTGGCAATTGCACCCGGGAGTGTTTGCGGACCTTCAGTGCCTCTGGGGTCCTTTTTTGGTGGATCTTTTCGCCTCTCGCCTGGATCACCAGCTTCCCAGGTTTTTCAGCTGGAGACCAGACCCTTTGGCAGAACAAACGGACGCTTTCCTACAGGATTGGCAGGGGGAAACAGGTTATGCCTTTCCCCCGTTCTCGATGATAACCCGGGTCTCGGCCCAGGTTCGGCGCCAGGGAGCGGAGGTGGTGCTCATTTCACCGATCTGGAGGTCTCAAGTGTGGTTTCCGGTTCTTCTGGAACTTTCTTGGGATTCTCCAATCCCACTCCCCCTCTTTCCGACTCTTCTTCTCGATCCGAACGGGACTCCCCACCCACTGATCGAGCAGGGTGCCCTGAGGCTCATGGCATGGCGGATTACAGGGGACGATGGGCGGTCCCAGGCCTTTCGGGTGCGGCTGAGAAGTGTATGTCTAAGGCCTGGGCAGACAGCACGGTCAAACGTTACCGATCTACCTGGAGACGGTGGTGTCGTTGGTGTTTGCGACGGAATATCAATCCCGTGGCAGCAGATGTGACCTCCACCTTATATTTTTTGGCCTCCCTGGCGGAAGACGGTTTGGCTTATCGGACCATTAATACCTTCCGGTCCGCCATATCGGCGGGACATGCTATGGTTGATGGTTCCCCGGTTGGTGAACACCCTTTAGTTTGTCGTCTCCTTCGGGGTATCCGTCTTTCGCTTCCCCCGGAACCGCGCTACTCCCAACTGTGGGACGTCAATCAGGTTCTGAATTTACTCATATTGTGGCAACCAAATAGATACCTCTCTAGATACAAGAAGAACAGTCACCCAGGCCCTCGTCAGTAGCAGACTTGACTATGGGAATGCCCTCTACGCGGGAGCCCCGGCCAAGCTCATCAAGCGACTGCAACGCATACAAAACGCCTCCGCACGGCTGATCCTCAACGTACCATGCCACAGCCACATCACCCCCCACCTGAGGAACCTGCACTGGCTCCCCGTCGACAGGAGAATCTCCTTCAAACTCCTCATCCACGCACACAAGGCACTCCACAAGACTGGCCCAGCCTACCTCAACAGACGACTCTTCTTCTACGTCCCCAACCGCCAGCTCCGCTCCGCCGACCTCTCCCTCGCCACCGTCCCTCGCATTCGAAGAACAACCACCGGCGGCAGATCCTTCTCACACCTCGCCGCCAAGACCTAAAAACACCCTTCCACTAAGCCTACGACAGACCCAAGACCTGCTGACCTTCAGGAGGCTACTCAAGACCTGGCTGTTCGACCAGTAGCAGCAACCCCCTCCCCCCTTTTTTTCTCCCCAGCGCCTTGAGACCCTCGCGGGTAAGTAGTGCGCTCTACAAATTCTGTGATTGATTGATTGATTAGAAAGGAGATGTCTGCGAAACTAGCCATGCTGCTCTGTCTGATATCTTGCAGACGTGTTTCAGATGTCAGGGCTCTAGATGTATCCGGTAGAAGTTTTTCCCCCACTTGAGTGACGTTTACCATCCGAAGACGCACCAAGTGTGGAACGACATCTATCTCTTACCCCGCTTTCCCGGACTCTCCAAAACTGTGTGTAGTCTCCTGTCTTAAGGCTTATGAGGAGATGACGGAGGAGTTCAGGCCTCCTGGAGAGAACCAGTTGCTCATTGCACTCAAGAAACCCCACAAGGCTGTGTCCTCACCCACAATTGCACGTTGGGTTCGGTGGATAATGCAAGAAGCCGGCATTGATATGCGGGCTTTCGGCACGCATTCTACCAGGGGTGCAATGGCCTCCAAAGCATTTTCCCTGGGAGCTCGTCTAGAAGACATTCTGAATGTTGCAGACTGGTCTTCAGACTCCACCTTTAAACGGTTTTATTTCAAACCGGTTATTGATATGGCTCACTTGGTTGTGAGCAAGCTTTAAACGAGCATAATCCTCGCCTCCGGTCCTGACATAGAATGAAAGATTTCCTAGCTAACGTAACATAAAGTTTCAATTCTATTAAGGACTCGGAGGCGAGGATTATCCCGCCCAGGGTACAAATTCTTGACTCCTTGCCCTCCCTCGTATGAGAGTAAGTAACTTCTGCCTTATTACTATATATATGGTGCAGGACTTAATGGCATACTTAATGTCGTTGATTTGACATGTTTCTCTCCTCAGGGTTAATCCTTAACCATTTCTGTCGCTTACGTTTTACTTTGCTCCTTGCAGGGGATTCAAATAAAAATGACTCCTGATATGGATTTACTGGCTGACGAGCGACGAAAGAGGAAGCATGGGCAGAGACAGAGGACTATCAACACCAGGAGGACTCCTGATTGGTCCAGTTGAAGGGACACTCTATCTAGAGACACTCTATTGTTTGTCTGTTGATTCCCTATGGTTCATGGGAAAGTTGTTTTTATCTGACTTTAAAATGGCTGCTGTCAATAAATGTGAAGAAAGAAAAGCATAATCCTCGCCTCCGAGTCCTTAATAGAATTGAAACTTTCCGTTACGGTAGCTAGGAAATTTTTCATTCTATCCTGTTACTTACTGCGTCAAAAAGAACTGGGAAAACTGCCACCAGCAGGGCAAGATGGGAAACTAGAGGTGAAGGTGCCCTTAAAGGCGCAGTGTTCCATTCTCATTGTTGCAGTGCTGCAGCCTATACAGCTCCATTGACTACCCTTCCCTGTCATTCACTTTAAAGAATGAAATAATGAAAAATAAAGGAGTTTGTGAAGGATGTTTTAAAATGTCTCTTTTGGTTATTGTTAGTAACTGTCAAAGGTTGTATGTTTTTTCTTCCATCTTCGAAATTAATGGAATTGGTGATATTGCCTGTCTTGAGGCTGCAAAACGTTACCCTTTTGACACATTTTTGTCCTGGCCTTTCAGGAGTAAGGGGAATGGTACTGTAAAAATGGTTACTTTGGAAAAAGTGCTATGGGTCCATGTACGTGGGGGGAACTATTCAGCGCTTATGATTTCAATGAAGAGTCCCCTGGGTGACGAGTAGGATTACAGATAAGAAACCATTCCTTTCTCATGCCCTAGTAGAGGCCAGAGTTTATGTAATCAGAGTTTGTAAGTTGGCTTAGTAGGTTTCCCCAGAGAGAACGGACAGTGTGTTTAGTAATTAGAAGGAGGTGGGAAATCCTCTTAGTTGAGTGGAGGGGATATAGACCCTTTGATGGTCTGCCAAGCAGTGCCAGCTCGGGAAGCTAATCTATGTCCTGACCTTGGATCTGCAAAGTGGCAGAGAAGATGTTTCCCAAAAATCACCCTGGCAGGAACAGGATCACAGGATGTGCATTAAGGAGCCTCTTTCTTCTCAACCTCACAAGCAAGCGTCGGGATGGGCAGGGTTAATGATGTGGAGTCAGGTAGGGGTAAGGTGACAGCAAAATAATATTTTATGTGGTGGGCAAAGTTGTTGTTACAAAGGAATATCTTGTGGCATTGTTTTGTGTCAAGTGTTATGTTGAGGTATTTCTCCCAATCTGTTTGGAAAGAGGTTTTGCATGCAGTTGTTAGGGAGTTGAGTATGGAGTATATTTGAGAAACCAGGTGGTTTAATGATGCGAGGGTTGAAGAAACCTTTCAGAAGGAATGCTCTAGTGGCACTTGCTGTAATACAGCTCTGGGTGACCCATTGCCTGAAGCTAATAAAAGATCTTGTCTCGGGGATCTCGTATCTGTTTTTGATCTTATCAAATGATTTCAGGCTGCCCTCTGTGTGAAAGCAGTAATACTTTGACCTCCAAATCTGAAAGTCTCAGGACGACATACGTGGCGTGAGGTCTGCATTATCAAAGAAGGGTGTGAGAAGTGATAGAAAACAGGTGAGACTTTCCCTGCATGCGAAGGAGTGCCAGACAGCAAGCGTTGTTCTAGTGACTGTGTAGACATACATAAGCCGGCTTCTCATGCTTCTAGGAACCCATGATACTTTCCTCAGTGACCTGGCTGCCCAGATTGTTGTCGTCATAGCACCATTGTTCATCTTTCTCTCCTCTCAGCCGCTAAATCATGTAGCGTAACTGGGAGTCTTGATGGTAGCACAAGATATGCAGGACCCCCAGCCCACCTTCCTAGGGTGCTTCGTGCAGGTCTTGATGGTGAGTCTTGGCCGTCTTTCCACTTGGATGTAGTTCAAGCAAGCTGCCTGTAAGCGTGAGATGTCTTCCCTCCCACAGGAGAGTGACAGGGCCTGGATAATGTATTAAATGTGTAGCAGTAAGGTCATTTTGAGTGCAGAGATGCGGCCCACCTGGCGCCGTTTCTCCTGGTGCATAATAAGAGGTTGGGCGTCAGTTGGATTCTGCCATGGTGTTCCCCTAACAAAAACCAGGCCCCCTGATTTGGTCATGTTGATCTCTAAGTATGCAACTGTCTGGAATTCCTCAAAGAGAGGCACTAGAGCTTGCAATGATTGTCAGGGTTTGGTGAGGGTGAGAAGTTTATCATCTGAAAAAGCGGATACTTTAAAGATATCTCGACAGAATGAGATGGCATGCATCTCGGAGTAGTCCATAATTTTCTGCAGGAGGGGCTCTAAGAAGAGATTTTAAAAAAGTGGAGATGGGGTATCCCTGGCAATTGCAGTCATACTTTGGGTGGCTCCTTTGTTTGTAGTGAGATCTTTGATATAGAGTGGTCAAAGTAGGAAGGAGGTGGGGAGCTAATCGTTTATAGAATTCTGCATTGAATCCATCAGTGCCCGGTGCTTTAGAGGGCTTGAGTTTATTGATGGCCCCTTATATCTCTGTGAGGGTAATGGGTTTGTCTAATTCCATAGCGGATTCTGCTGAGATCCGAGGGAGAGTGACAGAATCTAAATATGCACCGTACCTCCTGGAAAGTGAGATGGGCTGTGTATGAAGATTGGTAGATGGTCTGAAAGGCCTTAAGCTTACCCTTGCTTGTGTTATGCATGGTGCTATTGTTATCTCTGATTTTGCCAGTAAGTCTGCGTGTTTGGTAAGCCCACAATGTATGCGCCAGCCTGGTGCCCAGCTTGTTTCCCCCTTGTGAAAGTGGGCCCCCAGACTAGTGAGGATGTTGTAAGCTCTATCTAATTCTAGCGTACTCAGTTGGCCCCTCACTGCCAAGACCTTCCACAAGATCTTGTTGGAGGGTGTGTGTTGTTCAAGCTCCGCCAGATCCATAGATAAGCAGGTCCTGGACAGCTCATACATACCTTTAAGCCGAACCGCCTCCTGGATGAATGTGCCCCCAGAGCACACGTTTATCAATTTCTACAGTGTCATTCAGGTTCAAGTATTCCGTTACTTTCTCCCACACCTGGGCCACAACTATGGGGTCTCGAAGAAGATAAGTTGTTAAGGTGCCAGTAGCCCCTACATCGCTTTGTTACCGCTCTCTCCGCTTGCACGGTGGTAGATACGGGACCATGATCTGAGAAGTGTGGGGAAGTTGGTCCGCCTCTGATAAGTAGTGTTCTAGCCTCTTCCCTAAGAGGATGAGGTCTACCCAGGCATATGGATGATGTGATGCAAAATAGTGGGAGCAGTCGATTGTGAGCAGGTGGCGGGTGCTCCAAATAACTACCAAGCTGTACTCTGCAAGTCAGATTCGTCCCTCCAGGGACAGCTCAGGGTGTCCCTCCGTGCCGTTGTTGTGATCTATCTTGTAATGCGTTGAGAACTAAATAGAAATCTCCCTCAATTTATAAGGGGCCTTCAGAAAAGATGACAATGGATTGCAACGCGTCCTTCACGACTTTCTCCTGTCCGGAGTTTGGGGCGTAAACCGATGCTAGACTAATTGGGCAGTCCTCCCAGAGGCTGTTAACTGCAATCCAAGACCCTCACTGTTTGATTTGTGGTTGTGTTTGGTGAAAGACGTGGTTTTGGCAAGGAGGATCTCCACCACTGCCTGTTTAGAGCGAGAAGATGCATGGTATTAAAGTAGAATTGTGTAGTATTTCAGTCTATATATGTCTACCCCCAAGAGCTGGGTTTCCTGCAGGAAGTAATTATCACCTTCTGCCAATTTGAGTTCTGCCAATATACTCAACCTCTCCGAATGGTTGTTAAGGTTTCTAACATTGTACGTGACAATCCTTAATGCCATTGGGTTGGCATTCTGTGTGCAGTATCAGTGTAAGGAACTCGGCAACGATGTTCCCATCCCGGACCAGGGACATATTTGGAAGAATAAGTGGTCTCCGATGTTCAACATCACCCTCTTCCTAAACTTTCTCAAACTGACAAATATCAACCTCTAATACCCAGCGATTGGTGGCACAGAACAATCAACAATTGTTTGTTATGTTAGGGTATGTTATGTTATTTCTAAAGTGCAAGGGTTGTCCTGGTGCTAACAGAGCATCACACACTTTCAATAGATGAGTAGTCCTAAACCCTGAACAGCCAGGCCTTCAAGGCTTTCCTAAAATGTAATAAAACAGAGATCTTCCGAAGAGTGGGAGGCAGTTCATGCTAAAGTTCTGCAGCTTTAACGGAGAACGATTTACCCCCTGAGTTTTTGGTAAAACCAGTAGATGGGCCTCAGATGATCATACAAAATGTGGGGATATATAGCTGGCGATGTTTTATGATAAGTAGTTGGGGCCAATATGATGGCCAGCTTCAAAAACATGGCACAAAGTCTTGAAGCAACCTTCTTTTCCACTGGAAGACCGTGCAGGGCCTTTATGGCCTCAGAAGCAGAGGAAACCCGTTAAAGTCCTTATGCCAATCTGGCTGCTGCGTTTTAGACCCTCTGTAGCTACCTCATTATGCCTATGTCTAACCCCAAGAAAAGGGAGTTGCAATAATACAGATGACACAATATGGTAGCCTTGATCACCACACAGTGGACGCTTTTTGAGAGAAAGACCAGGATTTTCTTTAGCACTTTCAAGAAGAAACAGGTTTACACAACTAAAAAGTTCTGACTCAATATGTACCCCCAGATTTTTTATTGTCTTTGCCGAGACAAGCTAGGAGGGTGACCAGAAATCTGATGGTAATGGACAAGGGAGACGAGAATGTCAAATCCAGAGCACCTCCATTTTGTCAAAATTGAGTTTTTTGCAACCGAACTGACACTGCCGCCATAAACGGTCAAAAGGGTCAGTGAGTGGCCTATCCAAAGTGGTAATAAGTTGGGTATCATCAGCATAATTCACACACCGAAGGCCAAAAGATTTTAGCAACTTCAATAGACGTAATCGTATGTATATATTGCAAAGCATTGCGCAAAGTGCTGACCCATGGGGACACCCTGGTGCAATGTCTTGAATTCTGACACAAACTGAGATAGAAAGACTGCTTGTGACCTCCCCATCAGATAGGATGTATACAAGCCCAGCGCCTTGCCACCAATGCAAGTCTCATTCATTCGGGTAAGTAGAATGGCATGCAATACCTATTGAATGCTAAGGACTGATCTAAAAACACAAGAGCGGATGACTCTGCTTTGTCCGCTAGCATTCATATGTTATCAACCACAGCTAGCAGGGCAGTCTCTGTGCTGTGTAATGGACTCTAGTCTAAAAAGTGGCCTTTTGCCAGGAGCAACTACAGGAGTTGATTGACTTGCTTCTCCAAGATCTTAACAACAAATGAGAAAAAGGGATATTGGTTGAAAATTGGAGAGGATGGAGGGCTCCGCACTAGTTTTTTTTTAGCAAGGGTACAATCAGTGCATTTTTTATGTTACTGGTACATACCAACTAATTAAGTTATTACAAACCTCCAATAATGGAGGCCCAAGGACCTCACTTGCCAATTTCCACTGGGCAGGAGGCAAAGGTCTAAAGGTGATCCGGACATTAGTGAGCTAGCAGTCAAGAAGAATCTTTTCAAAGAGAGAGGCTCCCAATGGTACAGTAAGATGTCTTGATCTAAGTTGTAGGTTTTTAGAGGGAAAACCGTGCCCTCCTGGTCTTCCAAGCCAGTCAAGACTACTGTGTTAACTGCAAATGGGGGTGAGGATTTGCTGGGGGAATACAATGAGTTCAAGTTTTTAGATATCTTATCTTGAAAACAATTGTTTGTGTAAGTAATCATGTCTCCAAGGAGGCTACTCTCGATGTTATGTCACGTTGTTGCAGTTTCTTGTAGAATGCTTGGCTACACAGAGACGGGATTTCCAGCAGTAACAGGAATTCTCTTCCAGGGGATCCTCATCAATAGTCATAAGCACTGAATATTCCCGCCCACGTGCGGGGACCCCGGAAATATAAAAATTATATATGGAAATCACATATATACAGCTCTACATATATGCATATACATATATCATTTTTTCTCATACCAATGCAGCTCTCAATAGGAGGCTAAACAATGTAATTACACATAAAAAACTACATTTGCCAATATATAAAAACACCAGAGGACAATTAGTACTTGAACTCTGTTTTTTAATGAGCAAAACACTCATAAAGAGTAAAAACTGCAAAATAAGTAGACATTGTTAGCCTACAGGCTGCATTGTAAACCAATAGCATAGAAAATGAAAACATTTTCAACAAGAAACTGGCACCGTGCCTTTAAGGCAGCCATGACCCCTAGCTTCCCATCATGCCTCAGGGGTGACAGTTAGGTCAGTTGTTCTTTCCGGCTCCTTCAGTCAGGACCCTGGATTTTCAGCTCTTGTTTTTTTGACTCTCTGTCAAAAAATATCTATATAAACTAGCTTTTTTCTACTTTCACTCGACGTCTTTTGGTCCTAGAGTGCAAGTAACTCCTTTTTTGTGTTACAGAAAAGGTTTATTTTTGGATAAAATGCCTTCTTTATTCGATCCTTGCCCGTCCTGTGGCAAGAAGAAGGCCAGAACAGATACACATCCTGTGTGTATTCTCTGCCTCCCCGAGTCCCACTCTTCTGACAACTGCCAGCATTGTAAGAAGTTATCAAGAAGGACTATCAAGGAGAGGGACAGGATCCGTCTCTATGGCCTCTCTGAAAGAGGTAGGTCTCCTGTGAGGCAGAAGAAGAGGAGAACTCGGTCGACGTCGAGAGGAAAAGTCCCGACCTGTTCTCCGTCGGCGTCGGTATCGACGTCGAAGAAATCGGCGACGAAGAAATCGGCGTTGAAGACTTCGGTGATGCCGGCGCATCATCATTCGACTACGAAATCTTCGTCGACGAAGGTAACAGGTCCTCCGTTGACGTCAACCAGGCGGCGCTCAACGTCGAGAGACAGGTCTCCGTCGGCGCCGGGTGGGCGTACGACGTCGAGGCAGACCGCTCCGTCGTCGCAGGCGCGATCGACGTCGAGGCAGACCGCTCCGTCGTCGCAGGCGCGATCGACGTCGAGGCACAGCGCTCCGTCGTCGCCTCATCAACGGCGATCGACGTCGAAGCACATCTCCCCGTCTCATCAGCGGCGATCGACGTCGAGGCGCATCTCTCCGTCGTCGCCTCCTCATCGGCGATCGACGTCGAGACACAGATCCCCGCCGGGATCAAAGCAACGATCTTCGGTGTCGAGACACATGACACCTCCTTCGGCGTCGAAGCAGACTCTAATGTCTATCCATCATTCCACGCCGTCGAGGCGGATGACTCCGCCGAGTGGATCTTCGGCGTCGAGACCAAGACCTCCGTCGCCGGCAGTCCAACGCCGGTCGACGTCGAGACAGCAATCTCCTGAAAGGGTGCAGGGAGTGTCAAAGCATGACACTGCACCAGTGTTGGAGAGACGTTCGTCGTCGAGAAGTCCACTTTCTAAGAGAAGAAAGTCAAAGTCGAGACATACGTCTCCGTTGAGAGGGCAGTCGACACTTAGACGCTCCAGATCAACGTCAAAGCGCCCTTCTGGAGACGCCTCACCTCCAGTGAGCCTGTCTTCGTCACCTTCAGGTTCGTCCAGATCCCCGGAGGTGGTTATCTCGACGTCCAGCAGCCCAGTGTCAGGGGGTCACCAAGATTCTCCAACAAGGCATGAAGAGCTGAGCTTCACGCCTCCGGCTCAGTCTCCTAAAGAAAGAGAGAGCCACAGATCGCCTTCCATCCATTTATCGCCACGATGGCACAGGCCTCTACATCACTGGGCTACGGACAGGAATTACTCGAGCCCTCAGAACAGATCCCCGTTGGCTCGTTTAACTCAGAATAAAGAGCGATCTCCTTCAAGAACAAGAGCTCGCAGCCGCACACCGGTGCACTCACACAGGAGGAGGTCTAGATCAAGAAGCAGGAGGAGAGCACACAGATCGCCTACTCCGTCCTCTTCTTCCACTCATACATCCCATAGAGACTATTCGCCTACTTTGACGAACAGTCCACCGTCAAGAGTCTCTCCGGTGGACGACATCTACACGTTTCAGGACATTCTTGGCAGAGGAGCTATAAAGCTGGGTATCCCTATGCCAACTCGTCAAAGCAAGTCCTCTGTGATTTTTGAGACTCTACACCAAAGAGCAGCAGCTAAACCTCTGCTTCCCTTGGTACCAGGCATCATAGAGCCAGTGATGGATATCTTTCTCACGCCAGCGAGTGTTAAGACCGCCCCAGCGAGGATCTTAAAAAGTACCGTTCACCAGAGGACGATCCGCTCTTCCTCAGGGCTGACCCTCCTCCGGATTCAGTCGTAATTGCGGCGGCAAAGAAGACTCATGCAGTGGCATCCTCCTCTACTGTCCCACCAGACAAGGAGAGCAAGGTGCAGGATTCCTGGGGAAAGAAGGTTTGTGGCACTTCGGCCTCCATGTTGAAGGTCTCCAATGCAGCGGCACTCCTGGGCCGCTATGACAGATCTCTGTGGGACTCACTACAGAGATTCACTGAAAAGTTGCCGCAGGAAGACCGTAAAGATTTTGAAGAAATCTTAACAGAGGGCAGTCAGGTGTCTAACCAGGTCATCAGTGCTGCGGCGGATGGAGCTACCCTTTCGGCACATGCTTATGCTCATGGGGTATGCGCAAGGAGAACATCATGGCTACGTCTTACAGCACTCAAGCCAGAAGCGCAGTCACGCATCCTCAATCTTCCGTTCTCTGGTTCCTCTTTGTTCGGGACTCACACGGATGAAGAGATGACGCGGATGAAAACGGAACTGGACACGCTTAAAGCGGTGGGCCTGGAGAAAAGAAAGGAATTCCGTAAGAGATTCCGTCCTTACAATAGACGATCCTCCCAACAGAGGGTTCAAACCCCTCATTGGCAAAAAAATCAGGATCAGCAAGGCCAGCAAAAAACGCAGTATCGGGGCAGACGCTCCTCCAGAGGAGGAAGAAACCAGCAACAAGGCAACAATTCCGCCAAGACGCAATCAAAACAATGAGCACTCACTTCCCCTGTCGCCGTTCACCACTCCAGTGGGGGAAGTATCGCAAATCATCTCGAAGAGTGGCGAGCTATCACAAAGGATCGGTGGGTACTAGCCACGTTGCAGAATGGGTACTCTCTACGTTTTCAACATCGCCCACCATCAATCCCTCCAGTTCCTCCGTCGTGTCATCAGTTAAAACTCTTGCAGAAAGAGGTTACCACCCTTCTCAGAAAGTCAGCCATCGAGAGGGTCCCAGTATCTCAAAGAGGAAAAGGGGTTTACTCAAGATATTTTTGGGTAAAGAAAAAAGGCCAAAAAGCAGAGTACAGACCCATTCTGGACTTGCGGTCACTCAACCTATCCATAAAAAGGAAAAGTTTCGCATGTTGGCTCTCCATCAAATATATCCACATCTCAGGCAGGGGGATTGGATGTGTTCGCTGGATCTGCAAGATGCATATTTTCACGTTCCGATCAATCAGTATCACAGACAGTACCTGCGATTCCTAGTGGGATCCGCTCATTACCAGTTCAAGGTTCTACCCTTCGGGTTGAAGTCAGCCCCCAGAGTGTTCACGAAGTGCATGGCGGTGGTGGCAGCCGCACTGCGCCGCAGGGGCGTCTTCGTATACCCGTACTTGGACGACTGGCTGTTGAAAGGTCCTTCCCCAGACAGTGTGAGGATTCATTTCTTGAGCTGTCTCGAGCTGTGTCACCGACTGGGCCTGCATGTGAATTTCGTCAAATCAACTTCACAGCCAACACAGAAAATACATTTTTAGGAGCTCTGCTAGACTCCACGGTAGGAAAAGTGTTTCCTTCGGAGGAGAGACAGTGTTCCCTCATACAGAAATGCCAGCTGGTTCTGCGCAACAGAAAACTGCCTGTGCGTCGGATTGCCTCCCTGCTAGGGTCGATGGCATCCTGCATCTTCCTGGTTCCCAATGCCAGACTACGAATGCGTCCTCTTCAGCAGGATCTGGAGGACAAGTGGGACCAGCAGACCGCTCGTTGGGACGAAAAATAAGTCCATCAAACGCGGCTCGAGCTTCCATACCTTGGTGGATGAGAAAACAAAATTTGCAAGTCGGAGTTCCTTTCCATCAACCTCCGCCTGCTCAGACACTGATCACGGACGCCTCGCTGCAGGGTTGGGGAGCCCACATGGGTTCTCTCCAGACTCAAGGACTGTGGTCTCCAAAGGAGCGATCCTATCACATCAACATGCTAGAGCTGAGAGCAGTACACCTAGCCCTCAAAGCTTTCCTCCCCTCGATTCAGGCAACCTCAGTGTTAGTACAGACGGACAACACCACCACCATGTACTACCTGAACAAACAGGGGGAACTCGCTCACGCACACTTTCCCTGGAAGCTCAAGCACTCTGGCATTGGCTCCTGGCTCGGAATCTGGCAGTCACAGCAGTCCACCTGCCAGGAGAACAGAACGTGAGAGCGGATGCACTCAGCCGTCACTTCGAAGACAGAGAAGACTGGGTACTCAACAACGAGGTCGTCGAAGACATCTTCCAGACATGGGGTCGTCCCATCATCGACCTCTTCGCGGACGACGAAAATGCCAAATGCCGAGACTTCGCCTCACGGTTCTACCGACCAGGATCGAAAGGGAATGCCCTTTTGATAGACTGGTCAGGGGCATTTGTGTACGCCTTTCCACCCCTTCCGCTGATCCCGAAGGTGGTGACCAAGCTGTCCCATTTGTGCACGAGGATGATACTAATTGCCCCGGACTGGCCGAGACAATGGTGGTACCCGACCTTCTGCACCTATCAGAGTGTCCTCACAAGAGGCTGCCGTGCAGACCAGACCTGCTGTCCAAGATGAACGGGAGGATTCATCATCCCAACCTTCCCTCACTGAACTTGGCGGCATGGCTCCTGAGGTCCTCCAGTATGGCCACTTAGGACTACCGCAGGACTGCATGTCCATCTTGAAGGAAGCAAGAAGACCGTCCACGAGGCATTCGTATGCATGCAAGTGGAAACGGTTTTACATGTGGTGTATGCAGAACAATTGTAACCCAATCAAAGGTCAGGAAGAGGTCATCCTTCCTTACCTACTTTATCTGGCGAAAGCAGGTTTGAAGTTTTCTTCCATTAAGGTGCATTTAGCAGCTATAACTGCATATAGGCGTTCAGCTTCTCAACCTTCCTTCTTCCAGTTACAGGCTGTTAAGGATTTTTTGCAGGGTTTAAAGAAGGTCTATCCTCCGGTACGGCCTCCTTCACCACCCTGGGAGCTTAACCTGGTGCTATCAAAATTGATGGGTCCGCCTTTGAACCCATACACAAAGCAACCTTACAGCATCTTTCTTGGAAGGCGGCTTTCTTGGTAGCGATCACGTCAGCTCGCAGAGTGAGTGAAATACAGGCGCTCTGCTCCAAAGAACCCTATACAGTCTTCCATCTTAACAGGGTTGTGTTGAGGACGCACCCCTCTTTCCTTCCAAAGGTGGTGTCGGATTTTCATGTGAATCAGACCATCTCTCTACCCACCTTTTTTCCCAATCCCTCCACTCCAGCTGAGAGGGCTTTGCATTCTCTGGACCTCAAAAGGGTTTTAAAATTCTATCTGGATCGGTCCAAATCTATAAGAAAATCTGATCAACTATTTGTTAACTATGGGTCGATCAGATCTGGGTTCGCAGCTTCAAAGCGCTCCATCTCCAGATGGATAGTTTCATGTATCAAGCTTGCTTATCAATTAGCGCAGAAGCTCCTGGGGTTTACTCCCAGAGCGCATTCTACTAGAGGAAAGGCGGCTACTACTGCTTTTCTTCAGAATGTGCCCATGTCTGAAATCTGTAAGGCGGCAACTTGGAGGTCCGTCCATACATTTACGAGGCACTACTGTCTGGAATCAGACACCAGAGCAGACACCCAAGTAGGCCAGGCCTCCTTGAGGAATCTGTTCAACAGCTGATTTCGGCTGTTATGTTTCTTTGTGTTGGGTCACTTTACTCTCATTTACCTGCAGGTGGTTGAAGGGCTTGCTATTCTATTCAGTGCTTATGACTATTGATGAGGATCCCCTGGAAGAGAAGGATAAGTTACTTACCTGTAATCCTAGTTCTCTTCCAGGGGTATCCTCATCAAAGTCATAAGCAACCCACCCGCCTCCCCAGGTAAATGAGGGATTTCTAAAGTGTTAAAGGATATCTTTGTGCCCTGACCTTCAGGGTTATGCAAAGAACAACTGACCTAACTGTCACCCCTGAGGCATGATGGGAAGCTAGGGGTCATGGCTGCCTTAAAGGCACGGTGCCAGTTTCTTGTTGAAAATGTTTTCATTTTCTATGCTATTGGTTTACAATGCAGCCTGTAGGCTAACAATGTCTACTTATTTTGCAGTTTTTACTCTTTATGAGTGTTTTGCTCATTAAAAAACAGAGTTCAAGTACTAATTGTCCTCTGGTGTTTTTATATATTGGCAAATGTAGTTTTTTATGTGTAATTACATTGTTTAGCCTCCTATTGAGAGCTGCATTGGTATGAGAAAAAATGATATATGTATATGCATATATGTAGAGCTGTATATATGTGATTTCCATATATAATTTTTATATTTCCGGGGTCCCCGCACGTGGGCGGGAATATTCAGTGCTTATGACTTTGATGAGGATACCCCTGGAAGAGAACTAGGATTACAGGTAAGTAACTTATCCTTGTGAAATGACCGGTGCGCTGATTAAATAAAAAGGTGTGTTTTCAATTGCTCTCTGAAACTCAGCAAGTTGCCGTTGGCTCTTAGGTGGATAGGGAGGGAGCTGCAAAGCTTGGACACCAGGTTGGTAAATGACCGCCCTCCACTTCTCGCCTTTTTAATTTTGTGGGTGGCCAAAAGGAAACGATTGTTCGACCTTAGCTCTCTTGCATTGTTGAGGGGGACACTAAGATGACTAAGTGACTAAGGATGTGTGGGCCGTGGGCATGTTTTACCTTATGTGCAATGCAGAGAGCTTTGAATTCTATTCTTTTCTAACTGGCAGCCAGTGAAGGCTAATCAGGGCCGTGCGTGCAGATTGTGATTTTGGAAGGCTCAGCAAGACTCGAGTTGAGGCATTTTGAATAACCTGCAGTTTCTTGGTGACATAGGCAGGACTGCCATAATCTAGTGAGTTGCCATAATCTAAACAAAAAGACTTCCTTGCCGTGTACCACTGTTCTCCAGGTTTCCGCAGGCAGCCATTTGAGTGTCGATCCTATACAATAAGAACTTTTGGAAGGAGATTGTTGGCTGTGAATGCATTATTATTGGTTCCAACACCCACCCAAGATGAGCCCATCAGAGTCCAGGTGTGGAGCAGAACAAGCTGCGTCATTCAGCTATTCATGGTCCTTCCTGGTGTCAGTCGTATGTCAAAGATGTCCCAGAAGCTGAGCCTTGTTATTTTCAATTTCTTTGGAGCTTGGTCGACGTCTTCCGGTGCATCTGGAAACAGTTTGTCAACCAACCGGATGCCCGGTCCGGGGGCGCCCCTGTGACCCTAGGGACTATTCTCTTCCTCTTCTGTCGGCAGGCCCAAGATTTGTTTCGCCTCTCGAAGCAAGGCCAGATATATGCACGGTCATCCCTAGAAAATATGATGCGAAATTGGTGTGCCCATTGATACCTCGTGTTGTGAGATATTAAGAAATCTGTGATGGGTTTGAAGCTTCTTCGCTTCGTAATTGTGAAGCCTGAAAGATCCTGGAAGAGGACGTGCTGAGCGCCATTGAATGAGAGGGGTACCCCTTGTCGTGCCTGTTTGTCTGTGAAGCGGTGTATTTGACTTAAGACAACCGGTGTTCCCTTATCAGTCCAGTGGCGGGGGATGACTCTATGCACTCTTTCCATCAGAATGGGCTCATCCCTGCTTCTCTCAAAGATGACGTTGAAATGATCTTTGAGAAACTGTGGAAGGTCAGTGTCTGAGATGCTGGGTTATATTCTCGCTATGTGAATATTGTTACAATGTGAACTATTCTCATAATTTTTGCATTTCTTCTGTAGAAGGATGTGTATGCCCTTGGTGATAGTTTGTGTCTGATCATCCTGGCTCTTGCCCAGTTCCACAGACACTGCTGTTGCCAATTCATTGCCCTTTGGGAGGACTGCTGGAGAAAAATCTTAATTGTGCGTCTCAGAAAGGCAGGCCCTCACTACTGAGGATCACAAATCACAGTCCAGGATGTGGGCCGCCAAGACCGGCGTCAAGGGACCCTGCAGTCAAGAGCTGGTAAGATTTCATTTATGAAGGACAGCTCCATTGTTACTTTAGGATCTCCAGGAGCATCAAAGTCTGGCCCGCAGTAAAAGGTAGTAGCGACTCAGTGCATAAAAGGTGCAGTGCAGGAAGATGACCTCGGCTGTGCTCCAAGACTACTGCGCCCGTCCGAGAGTTAGGGAAGGCCTTCCAGTGCCCCCTCTTACCTTCTGAAGGGGGACACTAATGGGGAAGCACCCAGTGGGAATGGGCTAGGTCTGCACAACCCTGCAGAAGTCTGTCCGCCGTTCTCACCGTCTCTCCAAAAGTGCTCCCGGATCCCAGCCCTGCATGACATGCCTTAGGACACACCTGGGGGCGAAACTCTGTCTCTGGGCGACCTATGGTTGGTCAGCAAGGGACAACTAGGCATCGCTGTCTGAGGCCCAGGCTATACAGCCCTGCGGCACACCGCCCTCCACGCACATCAGAGTGTTGATCTTACTCAATCCTGGGGCTTCTGCACTGTAAGGCATTTGAAGGGCTCAGTTGAGCTTTCCGTACTTCAGGATTCCAATTATCTTGTTGGAGCTATCCTGCTGGGGCTATTAGGCCTGACGGGGAGCACAGGAACTACACATCCACCATCTTGTAGAGCTTGGCCACACCTCTTCAGGTACATTTTTAAATAGGAAATGTGGATGTCTCCAGGTTGCGTTTTGGAGCCACACAAGTGGAGTAGATTTTTTATCAGGAGAAGTGTGGGAATGCTGGGCGGTGTGAATTCTGTGGAACCATGCAGATTCCAGGACAACTCCCTCATAAAAATGGGAGGAAAATGTATGATTTTTAGGCAAAGTTTGAGGTTTGCCGGGCATTGTGAGTAGGAAAACATTGGGAGATCTACACAATGCAAACCACCTTAGACTCCCCTACGTGACAAAAATGTCTGGGTTGGGTAGATTTTCCTGGTAGATAGTTGATCCCCATGCTCAAACAGAGCAGCTGTTCAGTATGGCAAATGAGAGGAAATTCTGATGTACCCCCACTCTTCTGGCTCACATGTAAAAACTATGCCCAAATGAATCAACATTTTCTCTTGCTTGCCATGGGGATGGGTATGCTTTAAACCCAAGGGGCAGAAAGGCTTTTGCTCCTGTTATGGGTTGGGGAAAGGGCCCAATACCTAGGTGGCCCTATCCCACCCCCTTTTTTTTAACCATTTTGTTTTTTTTCTGGTGTTTATGGGGCTTTCTGCTCCCCTAAGTCCAAACCCCAATCTGCCCTCTGAGGGTACGACGGGGGAGGGGGACAGAAAGACTTTAATTGCCTTTTTTGTGCTGGGGGCACAGCTCAGTGCCAGGATGGGATGCCCCAACCCTTTCTTTTGCCCAATTGTAATATCTTTGATGTCTACCTCCCCGGGGACAAATTAAGGGCAAACCTTCAATCTGACCCGAGAGGTTGGGGGGGGGGGGTAGAAAGGCTCTATTGTCCCTTCTGGGGTGAGTGTATGGCCCAATGCCAGGTGCAGGCTGACCCCATCCTTTTTTGTGACATTCTGAAAGTCCCCCAATCTGCCTCCCAGTGGGGCAGAAAGAAAGTATTGCCCTCTTTGGGGTAGGGGCATGGCCCTATGCCAGGGTGTTTAGTGGGCTTTTTACTCCCCTCCCCCCTGGGGGGCATATTGGAAGGAAAGCCCCCAATCTGCCTCCCAATTGGCAAAAAGAGTGTTTTTCTCCCCTTTCCGGCAGGGTGGACCACCCGCACCCCTTTTCTTTATTTCATTCAACTTCCTTGGTGGCTAGTTGGCTTTCTGCTTACCCGGGTGCCGAAGGGGCAGACTGGGTGTAAGCCCCCAGTCTGCCTCTCGGTGGGGCTGTATTGCCCCTTTTGTGGCGGTGCATGGCCCTATGCCACTGTGGGCTGTCATCTCCCCTTCGGAAAAAAAACATCTTGAGTGTCTAATGCTGTGGATCCTCTCTTGGGGATCCACTATGGGGGATATTTTTGAAACGGGGGTGTCTCTCCTTTCCAACTATACCTCGCTCATCAAACAGTGAAGGTTACATTAGTGATATGCTCATTATGCTCATTACTTTCACTTTTTACAGTAATGATGTGAGCATGCATGTGCTGATTGTCATTACAGAAAAAAATGGCATTGGGCTGCTGGGAAAGCTCTTTCCCAGCAACCCAACCTGAAAAATGAAAATGTAATTCCTCTGGTACCTCCACGTTAAAACACCAATCTTGGAGCACTGTTGATGTGGAGGTCATGTCAGTGCCACCCGAGGGGTTAAAAGAAGAAGCCAAACAAGAGGACTTCATTTCCCATCATCGATTTGCATGGGAGTGAGATCACTAGATTTCCTATCGGCCATCTGCACAGGAAGTGATATCACAGGTTACCCTACCAAAGCCATCTTTAAAAGATGAAGCCAGGCAAGAGGATTTCCATCTGCACAGGAACTGATAACACTGGATTTACTATCATCCATTGGTACAGGAGGGGACATCACTTCCTCCCTACTTCAATCAACTGTTCAAGTAATCCATTTGCCACTGCATCCTCACCATAGGGTGGACACAGACAAGGACATCACCCGTTTGGGCTTGTTAGGGCCAGATAGGGTTTTGGGTCTGAACCCCTGTTCCACTGAAACTTACAAGGTAAGATGTAATCATGTGCCTCACCCAGCACACATCCCACTAACTACCGAACACCCTCAAAATACAAAACACACATTCTAACTTGTGCTCGTTAACGCTCACTCTCCAGTACTTCAGGGTTTGTGAATGGCTTCGAAGGGGGTTCCAATTAATTTGGATAGTACAGCATTAAGTTCACAAGGAGAAGATGACTTAACAGGAGGGCAAACTACCTTAATGCTTTCTAAGAAATCCTGAATCACAATTATTCTAAAGAAGTGGGTTTGCGAAGGAGATTTCCTATAGGCAGTAACACCTGCAAGGTGTACATTAATAGATGCACATTGTAAACCAGACCCTGCCAAGTAAAGTATGTGAGAGATTGCCACATTTTCTTGACACGTAGAAGGATTGCAGTTGTTTGGAATGCACCAAATGCAGAACCTTTTCCTCTTGAAGGCATATAAATTTCTATTGGAAGGTCGTTTGGCTTCCTGTAGAATGTCTATACTGTCTTGTGGTAAGCTTAGATGGCCATATTGAAGGTATACAGGAGTCAGGCAGCTAAGTTCAAAAGTGAAAAGGTTGGGGTGCAGGACCTGGCTCTCGAACTTGTATAGAAGATCCTGTCTGCACAGCAGTCTCTTGTGTGGATGTTTGGATAGATGAAAGAGGTCCATTTGCTACCACTGACAGGGCCACACTAGTGCTAGTATTGTCATTCTGGTCTTGGAATGGTAGAATTTAATCAGAACTGTTAGAATGAGGGATATGGGAGGTAATGGGTATAGAAATGTCCTTGACCAAACCGTATCCTCCAGGACTGCCCTAAGACTCACATCTTTAAAGAAAACTACATAACAATGCATTAACTTCCACAAGCAGCTACTTCTCGTGTACAATGTTGACTTTATGCTTGTCTTTGACTCTCTACAACTCTCCGCTGCCTTTCAACTAGGTCTGAGCTATAGAAACACCATATGCATACATACATACATACAACCTATCAGAAGCTAAATTCAATGTGTTGAGTGGTCAAAATATCAGTTTCTGAGTATTGCAACTTATGTGAGCATTTCCAAAACTGCAGATTGTAATTGTTCCCCCATAACTGCTCTGGGTAAGGCCATCATGAAATGGGCTATGGTGAAAAAATGTTCACCCAGTATAAAAAAGCTCGTGTGGCAAACATTAACGTAGAAAGGAAGACTTCATAGTTAATTAAGGCATCGGAGATGGAGAACTCTGCTGAGAGTTGAGGACCTATAAGTATTGGAAAATGTACAATGTTTCACAGCAGAGGAGGCTAGAGGTTTGAATGTGTACAGATTGGTGAAAGCAAACTTGATTCACATTATTTAACAAGTCAGCACCATTTTAGAGATGCGTGTACAGTATGTAGGAATGAGACAGCTTGTCTATTTATAATTATTAGACATCAAAACAAAATACGTCCTGCAAGTGCCCAGTAAACAATAACAACCTAGCGTGAGATATTAGTGCAAAGCCTCATAACCTTTTCAACTCGTCTTTTGTTTCGTTTTTCAGCATCACAATAAAACAAATATATGTCAAAAATAGAACTCCGGGTGCTCAGACGATAGTATTAGGCCTTAGGTTGGAGGTACCAGCAGGTTATTCGATTTTTCATCTCAAGACAGCAGTACAGAGATTCAAAAATATTACAGCATGTTTCAAACTCCCTCACCCATAAAAGAAGCTAATTGTAAGTGAAACAGGAAGAAATAATAGGCTTAGAATGACATGGGAGGAATCCAAATTGTGCTCTCTGAATCTCCCACAGCAATAGCATTTCTTGTTTCCAGTCACTATCCCTCTTTGCCAAAATTAGTGAATTTCTACCTCATGTTGCGTCCTTAATTTTGCAAGGAATAATAGTGAGGCATCCAGTCCATCGATGGTCTCCAACTGTAGTTCTTTTCTCCTCATCAGTGGGGCCTTACTCCTTTCTGAAAACACATGAACCCCTCCTTCTCTGTCACAGCATAGGTTACAAGTTTTCTTTGTCCCGGATTTCATACCTCAATCACCAAGGTCACTCCTACCAAGGTCCCTACCATCTCAGATGAATCTTTTGCTGAGAGACTGATGACTCTTAAACTCTTTTGATGCTGCAGTGGAATTCCCAAGATCTCAACGGACATAAAAGTGTGGCTAAGTTTCTCATGATATCTCCCCCTGTAGATGAGGGTGTCCCCAGTATTTTGATTTGAGAAGCATGTTCTGCATTCTTTGAGTTATAGAAGACACAGCACAGACCTTAAAATACTTAAGCTTTTCTGCATCTATCTGGATGTCTCTCAAAAATGTTTTCACTATGGCTACTCAGTGATCCACAGCACTCATTCCCACCTCCATTTTCGAGGAGTCTGCCTTAATGTTTTTCTTTGTAGTTTCCATTGATGTCAGATTTTCTTTATTCCTCTGTGATATACACTGGAGTTCCTTCATAAGAGACATTAACATGGACTCACCCATAGTTATGGTAACTTCTGAGGTTTTAGGTATGTCATTCTCACAGCCCTTAGTCTCTCTATTGAGTGTAGGATTAGGCTTTTCCGTGGCTCCTTTCAATTTGTTTTCCTTCAGTGGCATCTTGAAGCCAGAGATCTGCATTGGAATCATAGGATCCCATCTAAAGATTCTCCCTTAAAGCTCACAGTTCCTCTGGTTCATTTTAAATGCAGTGTCCAAAATGACAGTCCCTCAGCTAGCCAAAAGCTCTGCCTCTCCCTGGGTGAATGATCCTCCTACGCTCTGTGATGCCAACACAGCATTGAGTGCATGGATGTGCTCCATCCTCCCAAATCTAGGGCTATTGGGGAACTCAATATATTCTTCACCTCCCTTTGAAAACAAATGTCTCCAGGTCCACCGAGAGCCTAGAGTGCCTACTGCAGTCACTGCTTTAGTGCTATCTCAATCTTAACATGTGAACGGGAGAATTTTCATCCCTCTCCCATTGCTGGATTCACTGTTCCTCCCTTACTCATTGTAGTAGAATACATAGATGCAGGAACACCCTTTTGAAGTTGAGGCTATCCGATTATAGATAAAATTCCTGGAGAGTACTTAGCAAGGGTAGCAGAAGAAAGGGTGAGTTGGGCGAAGGAAATGATGAGGGAGAGGCATCTGATTTGGAGAAAATTTGATAACAGCTGGTATTAATGGTTGAAGGAGAGAAGGTGGAGGACTGAAGTTGAGAAGGATGAAGTTTACAAGAGGTGTGGTTTCTTGAGTGAAAGTAGATAGATAAGAGACTTTTGAGTAATGAGTTTAATCCCTTTTAGAGTGTCAGAGTAGAATTGTCAAAACGTGATAGGTTGCTGTTTATAGAAACTAGATTGATGTTGCCCAGCAATGTTAGGCCAAGGTTGTTGCTCATGTGGGATATCTAGGTATTGTGAAGGTAAAAGGGAGGTTGGTATCTGACGTTTTCTGGCTGGGACTAGACATGGATGTAGGCTGGGTAGAGAGTGCACCTTTGTTACATTGATAAAATATGTAAAGTTAGAATTGCATCCTTGATTTGCAGAAAAATCTTGTGTTTTTGACATTGTAAGACCTATTTCAGGTGGGAGTAAAACACCTTAAATGTTTGGCTTGGTGGATATATATTCAAGGTGTCCAGACTTGATGTGTGGGAGAGACATTAGTACCTGCAGTGGCATCAGGTCTTTTGAGGAAATTTCAAAGACTGAGAATACTCTCACTTGAGCTGTAACTGATGATGGTGTTCAAATAACATTTAATGAAATACTGTTTATATGAGAGAAAGGTGTATTGTTCATAAAAGTAGTGTTACATTATCCAGCAATCATGAAGGTGGTAGAGAGGTTTAACAGAATTCATACAAATTGCCAGGGGTTTGGCTACTAATTGGAGGGGTTAAGTGCAGAAAATAATTTAAGGCATATTAAAATACTTGGACTGGTGTAGGTTACATAAAACTATGGGGCCTGTTTACGAACTCCATTTTGTAATATGTTTAGTAGTTCTTCAATAGTGATATTAATGTAGTACAAAACGCTATACAAGAACCTATATGCGGAGGTTTTACCGCTGCCTCTCCTATATTTTTCTGTGCGTTAAACCCTACCCGAATTGCGGACTGATAGTAGTATGTGTGGGAGGGGCAGATGGGAGTTACTGGAAAATGGGGAATACTTACTACAAAGTTGAAGGGCTTAATAGTGGAGTAAGGAGTGGGAGGGACGTGCCCCAACCTATAATAGAGTAAGCCCATACCTATTCACAAACTGCACTTCTAAAGTTACTACAGCCAAAAAGAAACTTAAACAGTCATGAATGTAATTCCAGCTCAGAGCTGGAGTAAGTCCAGCACCGTACATGGCCAACCACTGGTACATTTTAGTTTAATATAGTCAAAATAATTAAAATTGTAAGTTTAAATTGTTATTAATGCTGTAACATTTATTATATAGTTCCACAATTAAAATAAATACATACAATTATTTAGCATGAATATTTTACTTTAAAATATTTTTATATTTTGTTTTAAGTTTAATAAACTATTCCACTTTTGCCTATACTTTAGCATACTGGGCTCTCTGCCCTGGTGGTGGAGACCTTTGCCTACATGTGAAATATTATCAGTAGTAACTTTAAGCTATGAACCTATTTTTTAAAATATATTAAATTGAATACAAATTCTTTTGTAAAAATATATTAAAAACAAATCCCACCTGAAGTAAATTGTATGTATTTACTTATTATATATAAAATTACTCAGTTATGTATTGAAGCAAGGGAAAATGTAGATTTTCCACAGCCTGGTGGGCAGAAAATCTGTATTTTATTAAAGACACAAAGGCTAATATTATGCTTAACATCTTTAATGCTACTACTCCTCGGCTGCTCCTTTAAAGAATATAGAACTTTAGAATTCAGAACAAACAAAAACCCAACACTCTTAAAACACATCCTTCTTTTGTGACTGCTTCAACATCTACAACCAAAACAGTCTTAACATTCCACGAATTCAAATTTGTCCATCCTCCTGGAAATCCTCTCGATGCAAACCATGTAAAAAGATCCTTCATGTTCACGTGGTACAAACTCCTTTGTGCTTCAAACTTGACCACGAGCTACGAATTCAAGAGAATACACAATTAACCAGGGCTGGGTAAACGGGAGGGATAATTTTAGCCTCCGTGTCTTTAAAAAATCCAGATTTCCTGCCACCAGGCTGTGGAAAATCTACATTTTATGGCAAAACCCGGAGGCTAACATTATACAAGTTTAAAGCATTTACAGTAAACAACTTGCCACATTTTCTACTGGTTTAAAATAAAATTTTCGAAAAGTTACTTCATTAGACCAGTCAGCACATCGAAGAATATCCTGCAAAGATCCTCCCATCATCTATGCCTTAGAAGCATCCGCTCCTCTCACGGAATGAGCTCCAAACATACTCACATCCACACCAGCTCTACCCATCACCTCTCGCACTCATCTAGCTAGCGTTGGCGAAGATACCGGTTTATATGGTTAGAGGAAATGAGCAACTGACTCACACCCACAGGCCTTACCTCCTCCGATCTTCTCTCATACTCCCTCACACATCTCACTACACACAATTTCTCTTTTTCTTTCAAATACTGATAAAATATTGAAAAAGAATTACTTTTAGTTCGTTTTCTTAGATAAAAACATACACGTTCCGGTGAAAAAACTCTGCTGGTAACGTCCAGAGCTTTCACATCAGATACCCTTCTGAACGAAATTAAACATAGTAATACGGTCAGTTTTAAAGACAAATCCTTTAAGGTCAAGGAAACATTGTCTTCCCAAGATAACAAATACTGCAACACCTTAGAAACATCCCAAACCGAATTATACCTAGAAACAGGAGGTTTTGCAATTCTGATACTACGCATAAGCCTACACACAAACACATCATGCCCTACAGTTAAACCATTAACCAGATTATGACCTGCAGCGATAGCAGATTTATGCACATTCACTGTTCTGTATGCCAAACCTTCTGAAAATCTTTCTAACAGATAGTTCACCACTTCCACTGTGGACACTGAAACGGGATCAAAGTCCCTCTCCGCGCACCAGCAAACCCACTTTCGCCATGCCAATCTATACATCCTCCTTGTTCCTGAAGCCCAGGATTCCTTAATAAGTTTCGAAGCCGCTCGTGAAAGCCCTGGTACCTCCCATACTCTCCGGAAATTCTCCAAGCTACCAACTTCATCTGCTCTGAAATCATTAAATAGTGCAATTCCCCTGTCGGGCTTTTCAACAGTGTCAGAAACCACGGAAGCAGAAATGGAAAAATCCACTGACATCTCTAACAGAACTGGACACCACACTTGGGCCCTCCAAAGCGGAGTTATCACAACAGTAGTCTCCTTCCACCTGCGAACCATCATGGTCACCCGAGCTATAATAGAAAATGGAGGAATCGCATAGGGTCTGAGACCCGTTCAAATCTGCTGAAATGCATCTATTCCGGCTGAATCCAGATCCGGTCTCCAACCGAAAAGCCTGTTTTTCTGAGCATTCAGTCTGTTTGCAAACAGATCCACACCAAACGGCCCCCAAATCATTTCCATCTGCAAAAACACTGACCTGTTCAACATCTAATTGCTTGAATCGTTGAAATTCCTTGAAAACCAATCCGCTTCTAAATTGATCAATCCCGGAATATGTTCTGCTTCTACTCTCAGGTTCCTCCTCAGACAATACTCCCAAAACACCTTCGCTAAATTCACCAAATCCTTTGATTTCAGCCCCCCCAATTTGTTCACATGCTGTACTGCTGAGACATTGTCCATACGCAACAGCACCGAACACCTTACCTCTTTCTGCGTGAAGCATTTTATCGCAAATGAACCCGCTAACAATTCCAGGCAATTTATATGCAGCCTCTCCTCCTCATATATCCAGCGTCGTCCTGTTGAAACTGCGCCACACCATGCACCCCTACCATCTAAATTTGCATCTGATTCTATTACCAGCTCCGGGTTTTCTCCGAAAATTGCTTTCCCATTCCAAGCCTCCTTGTTTAACAACCACCATTTCAACTCCTCCCTCGTCTCTTCTGTCCGAATCAGTTCCTGAGAATACCTCAAACCATTTCTTAGATGCATTGCCTTCAGTCTCTGCAAAGCCCAATAATTCAAAGGACCTGGAAAAATAGCCTGTATCGTTGATGATAGAAGACCAACCACGCTAGCCAGCATCCGCAAAGAAATTTTCCCCAGGAAAGAACTCTCTTCAATTCCTTCCTTATTCTTTTCAATTTCTCCTTTGGAATTTTTAAAACTCCCTCTATCACATTCACCAAAAAACCCAAAAACTGAGTCTCCTGACTTGGCAACATGCAAGATTTTTCTCTGTTCACAACAAAACTCAAACATTCTAGTAACATGACTGTCATACCTGTGTACTCCACCACACGCAACCTGCTCTGATCCATGATCAAAATGTCGTCCAGGTACATGATCAATCTCACTCCCCTTTCTCTCAAAAATGACGCCACTGGTCATAAAATCTTCGTAAAGCACCATGGTGCTGACGAAAGACCAAATGGAAGACACACAAATTTTCAAAACTTTCTGCCCCATCTGAACATGATATATTTCTGATGGAGTTCCCAAACTGGAACAGTTAGATACGCGTCCTTTAGGTCCAGTCGAGTTAACCAATCTCCTGTCTGTAAAATGTCCCTTAAACTGTGCATGCCTTCCATCTTGAAATGATGGTACACTACCCAATCGTTGAGACTTGTCAAATTTATAACCGGTCTCATCCCTTTGTCCTTTTTCTCGACTAAGAAGATATTGCTTATGAATCCTCCTATTTCCTGATGACATTCCACTATTGCCTTCGATCGCTCCGTCCTCCACCTCCTCTAGAACGTTGCCTTTGAGGGTAGAAGCTTCCAACTTTCCAGCCACTTATAAAATGGCCGTCTATTTCCCAATTCTGTAAGTCCTCTTTCTATTTCTGTTTTTATAGTGTTTAGGGTCTTGAAAGTGAGTGGTAATATTACTTTAAAAATTAACTCCTTTAAAGAAGATCCCCTACTCGTTTTACCAGTAAGTATATTTTCCTTACCCAAGAGATGTAAGTATAAAAGACGTATGTGGCGAAGGCAGATAGTTTTGCTCCTCGCTCAGGTGATCTGCGTTGATAATCATAAGCACTGAATAGTCCTGCCTATGTGCAAGGACCCAGGTGCCGTTCTTTCAGTCACATTTTTTACAGTATCTTCGCCTTACTTCGGAGAGGCCAACAGGTACATGTGACAAAATGTACAATTTGGAGCCCTAAGACAGGCTATATTGCCAAATTCTATTAATTTGCTTTAAAATATGGAAGAAAAAAGCATTCAGTCTTCAAAAAGTCACTTAAATAAAAGAAGTCCTATTTTAAAATGTATTTAACAAAGTCTTTTTACTTTCTTTTAAATTGAGTGGTTTTAAGAATAGGGCAATGTAGCTGGAGAGGCTGCAGTATTAGAACAATGGAAAAAAAAGAACACTGCGCCTTTAAGTGCACTGTGACCTCCAGTGTCCCATTTTGCCCTGCAGGTGGCAGTTTAGCCTGTTCTGTTATTCCAGCTCCTGTTGACAGGATCCTGGAGCAGAGGTTTGCCCAAAAGTGATTCACTCAACTTCCTTCAGGGTGAAGAGTATTCTCTGATATTTTCCTGAAAGGAAATATATATTTTTTTTGCAAAATGACATCTCTTTTTACAAAATTCCCAGAATGTGGCAGGAAAATGGCAAAAACAGACCTGTACAGGATCTGTATCCTGTGTTTGCCAGACTCTCATGACCCTAAGATGTGTTGTCACTGCAGAACCCTCTCCAGACATACCTAGAGAGAAAATTTGCCTGCATGGTCAAGTGGAACACCGGAGAAGGCAAGATTCCCTGCCTTGAGAGACATCTGTGGTGTGAGAAGAGACTGTTCCCTCTACCTGTGCCTCTATCTCAGCCTCTGAAGACTCCAGCAGAGGGAGATCCAAAAAGAGAAAATCTGGTGAGAAATAACATCCCTGTTTGAAGTCAAGAACATCAACGCTGAGAAAAGGTACAGCACCTACTTGCTTGCTGTCAAGGGCTGGTTCAACGTTAATAACACACACCACGTCAAGGACGAGGGCACCGTCTATGTCAAGAGCTACTTTGACGTCGAGACACCAGTCACCATTGACAATTTCAACTTTTGTCCTGTAAAGGCAGTGGTCTGCAGAGATTTCGCGATAAAGCGGAGCGGCCCTAGAGGCGCAACATGGCGGCCGCCGCTCTCGGCTGATGGTTGCGCTCACTCCTGCTTGCTGCTGTGGCCTCGGGTGGCTGAATGGAGCCGCGAGAACAGCGGAGAAGGTACCTGCCCGAAAAATGCAGTCTGGGACGGAAAGTAAACTGCGAGCAACTGGCTGACCTGACGCTGCTGCCTGCAAAGAGGAGGCTTTTCGGGCTTGGATCGCCAGCGCCGCACATGGGGTGAGACGAACCTGTGGGACCATCGCTGGGTCTACGGGCAGCGCCGTGGAGAGCTGAATTGAAGCGGCGGAGGTTGGCTGGATAGTGCAGTACTACGCACTCAGTGAGTTCCTATATGGCGGCGGGGGCTGATGCGCAAAGCCTGAATATTACGCCGTACTCAAGTTTACGCTGTGATCTAGGATAGTGGGCCTCCCCTGTCGGCCTGACTCATGCTGGTTGCCTGGCGCAGTGACTGGAGCTTCGGCTGCTGACCCGATGACATGTAATTTGCGAGCCCTGCAACACACGACTGAGCGGTGGCGCTTCAGCTAGACTTTTTATTTCTGCCCGGTACAAAGGGATTGGGGCGGTGTACGCCGCGCCATCTTACTGTGCGGGCTGACTGCGGCGGATGCTGGGCGGGCCGGACAGCTGCTACTGGGCCAGAGGCAGCGCCCACATTTGAAGTTAATAGACATCAGCTGAGAGCAGCAAGAATTTAGCGCCCTGGCGGGGTGTTTCACATTGCAGAGGCCTGCGGGTGCAGAAAAGGAGCTGCGGTGGCAGGACAGCGCTGGAGAGGCATTTAACGCTACACCCTACATACACCAGTGCAAATTGCTCTACCCGCTTCACTAAGTGGAGTTTCCGCGGTTAGCTGGATGGTAGTGAGTGGCGTTGGCTTGTGAAACAGAAGTGCAAGTTAAAAATGGGCAAAACTGACAATACGCAATCCCGTCTCACGTTTGAGATGCGCAAGACGGGCAGATTGCAATCGAAGCATGCTTCGGACTCGGAGGCGGACGCCCCTTCGGAAGCTGCCCCTACTCTGGAGACCACACTACTGGCGATGCAGCATAGCCTCCAGTCGATTGATGGAAAGATCGACGCATTAAACCTACGAATGGATCATTTGGCTGCGAAGCTCGAAAACAGGGCACCAGATTGGACGAGGTTGAGCAAAGGGCCTCTACGGCTGAATATGATCTGCAGACTGTCTCCACCAAAACCCTGAATATGGAAAAAGTGCTGGCGGTAATACAGGCGAAGAACGAGGATTTGGAGGCGATATCTAGGAGAAACAACCTGCGGATTACAGTGTTGCTGGAATCGACCAACACTGGCAAAATGGAGCTATACGTGGAAGGGATGCTCAAGGATATTTTTGGTGCAGACTATTTATCGCCTGTGCTGATAGTGGAGTGTGCACACCGCTCGCCGGATCCCTGGGGCCACACCACGCCCCATTATTTCACGGCTGCTAAACTATAGGGCTCGGGACACGGTACTCCGTTTGGCCCGAGAAAAAGGCGCCATCAACCACCAAGGAAACGCGTTGGCGTTTTTCCCAGACTTCACGACGGCGGTACAGGCGGCCAGAAGCGAGTTTATCCCGGTCAAAAAGTTGCTGTTGGCGGAAGAAATCTCATACGCAATGCTTTACCCTGCCCGCCTGAGGATTGGCCAGGACGGTGCCTCCAGGATCTTCAGTAACCCGAAGGCCGCAATGGACCATGTTAAAACATTGCAAAAATGTCGCAGTGAAACCGCTAATGACCCTGATGAAGAGGAACAGTAAGTCCTGGGCTGCGTTTACTAAAAAAAAAGTAAGTGAAGGGCCGTGGCCGGGAGGCTGCTGCTTGTCTGTTTAAGGGGCCGCTATGTGGTGGGTCGCCCGCCAGAACTGATTAACTCCATGTGAAATGCCGGGCTCCGAGATGTTCACATCATGGTCCTATGAACTGCTGATCACATATGTACTGTCAAAGGGTGAGATAACAGTGCCCTTAAGGGCTTGGAACAATGACTGTGCTGTCAAGTCACCACAATAGGCAAGATCGGCCACCTCCCCTTCCATAGGGAGGCTGAATGCACTCTAGCGATCCCTAAGGGGTGTGTCCTGTTTATTCCTCTGGGTTCCATGTTTATGGGGGGGTTGAATGTGTTCAATTGGGTTGTCTTTAGCAAGTTGGGGATGCTGAAGTGGGTGGGGGGTGGCGGGCTAGGGGGGAAACTTGACAGACAAGGTGCAGTGTAGATGCAGTCTCTTTGTTAGCAAGACGCTTCTGTTCCGGAAGTGTGGGGGTTTTTACTGGTATGCTGATTCATCACAGGTCTGAGTGATACTGTTAAACTATTAACATGGAATGTACGCGGTCTTAACCCAAAAAAGATCCGTAATGTGTTAGCATTTCTAGATAGGCAGGATGCGCAGGTCGCTTTTCTTCAGGAAACACGTCTCACTTAACACACAGAGAAAAATGTGGGGACGCGCTGGACTATGGAGCGTGTAGCAGCATCGTATTCCTCTTATTCTAGAGGCGTGATGATTTTAGTCAAAAAAGGTACCCCATGGCTTGGAGAGCCATCATGGCGGACGCAGCCTAATCGGGCTCCGCGCATCCACGCCAAAATCCTTCCTTAATCCGGCATCTATCCTGTCCAGAGGAACCGACTTAGTGAGGAATCCGATCCTGGCGGTGTGGAGAGTGCTGCATTCGGCTCTGGGCTGACACGGAGCTGAGACGAACGCTCTGCATCGCACAGCGGCTGCGGGAAGGACGCGAGCTGGGGCCTAAGGGAGCGGCTGCCGCCTAGGATCCTGATCGGCCGATTGTGGCGTGGCGGCGGTACTGGGGGCTTGGTCGAAGCCCCGGAGGTGAGCGCTCTGACTGTGCGTGGGGGGCCCCTGTAACATCGGGCGCCCTCCGCCCGACTTTCTGAGGCCGCACCATGCCGGTGAGCGGAGGAGGCCCGCCCCTCCCCCCGGAGTGCTACCGCTTCCCTTGGGAGGCCCCGGCGGGGGCTCCCGTGCTGTGCCGTGCCGCGGAAAAGACCTGGTGGCCCCTAAGGCCGTGGGCGCTGTCTGACGACTGCCCCACATACCCCAGTGGCTGGGGGAGCCGACTTGATCGGAGCCGCGGCCTGCTGCTACACTCTGCAGGCGGAAGAGGCCTGAAATCCCGTCCCGACCGCCGTGCTTTTCCCCCCTGCGCGCCACATCTGTGGGGGGCCGATTAAGTGCACAGTGGGGAGGCTTTGTGTCAGCTGCAATATCACCAACGCAGCATTGGCCCACTACCAATGGCAGGCTCGTGAAACGGGCTGGAAGACAGGAGGATAAGGGCAATATACCCCTCAACTGACTGGGGCACGGTGAGACCCCCCCCCCTCCTTCCCTACGCTTAATTTTGTTCCATATTTGGAGTGGTGGGGTGTGTGTGGCCCCTGGAGCCTCAGCAGCGACGCAAGGACCCGCGCTTCGACATCTCCGGGGGACGCTGTTGACGGGCGGTCCGGCGAGTCTGGTCCTCTTACAGGGCCTCCTCGGCGGGTGGTCGTGGGCTGCGGAAGCGGCCGAGCTAGGCTCGGTGCGGCTTGCGGCCCAGGACGCGCCTGAATCCGTGAGGACCCGCCAACGGCGCATCCCCGCTGTGGGCCTGGCACTGCACCTACAGTTTTTCGTGATCAGGGTCGTGCCCCCCCCTACACCAGCATGGACACAAGCTCCGCACCTATAACTCCAGAAGACTCCCGCACCTGCTCCCTGGCACCAACTGCTATGGGTAGAGACAAACCTGGTGGAGCTGGCCCCAAACAGGGCACCCTAGATCACTTTACCACACCTGCCGGGGGTGCCACGGGAGGCGACGGAGCGGGCTCAGTTCCAGACAATGCGGCCCTTCTAACGGCGATAAACGACACCAGGGATAAGTTAGACGCCAAAATTAGCGCGGTGGGGTCAGAGGTCTCATTCTTGCGTCAAGATCTCAGGAAAGCAGTCAACCGCATCACAGAAGCAGAGAGGCGGGTGTCGACGGTGGAGGATTCGGTGACCGCCCTCCAGAAAAAGGTCAATAAACTGACTGTAGTCTTGCAGGAACTAGCCTCCGAGTAGAAGATGCAGAAGGCCGTGCGCGGCGTAATAACTTGCGCTTCGTGGGTCTGCCGGAGGGGTGTGAAGGATCATCCATGACCCGCTTTATAGCCCAATGGCTCACGGATCTTATACCGAAGGAATCACTTTCTACATGTTTCGTAGTAGAGCGAGCCCACTGGGCGCTGCCCAAAACCACCCCCTGGCGAGAACCCCAGACCAGTGATCGTCAAGTTATTGAACTATGCCGATCGTGATGCTATCTTACAGTTTGCACGGACACATAAAGAGAAGTTCCAATATGACTCGAGGTCCATCATGATCTTCCCCGACTACACACGCCTGGTCCAACAGCAATGCCAGTCGTTCGTGGCGGCGAAGCGTAGGTTACGAGACCTCAATTTGCAATACATGCTTTTATACGCAGCTAGGATGTGTGTCATCTTCAATTCAAAGTCGTTCTTCGACACACCCGAAGCAGTTTTCGCATTCACAGATGAACACTCTCACCTCAAGCCGCATACGCCACTGCCGCAGAAATCAGACTCCTCCCGAGGATCGCAACGGAACAGACCTCGCCGGACTAAATCAAAGAGACGTCATAGATCCGGCTCAGACAGAAGATCATCCAGTCCAGAACGCACCTCCTGAGTCATCCAGTCATAATTCTAGCCACAAATTCTGTTAGCCGCGGATCGCTCTTCACTAGGGTTATCCTGTCATTTATTGTCCTCTGAACGGGCGTGGATGCCCAGCCATGGGACTACCAGGCCCTGGACATCTTTCTCTCCCCTTGTTAATGTTTTGTGGGTGGGTTGGGTATTTTTGGCGTGGGGGCCCGGGTTCCCCATGTTGGGGGCCCGGTGTGCCCTACTCCGCGACAGATGCTCCTAGTTTATGGCAGTATTGGGAGGGGGGTGGGGGAATATTCGGGGAACTTGGTTTTATTGTTGTTTTGCATGCAGACTGTTTACCTAGATTTCGATATTCTCCTCACAGCGCCTTTAGAGATGCGGGGTGATGGCACAGTCTGATACAGCCCCCCTTGGGGATCTTACAGTGGTTTCCTGGAATGTCAGGGGTCTTCTCAATAAAATTAAACTGGGCGCGGTTTTACGTCAGGCCAAAAGATATGGGGCTGACATCCTACTCCTACAAGAAACTCACCTCCTAGGTACGAAAACCCCTTGTCTGGCTAGATTTGGGTACCATTATGTTTACCATGCAGGATTCACCAGGGGGTCACGAGGAGCGGCCATCCTTATACACCGCACAATCCCTTTCCAGCACACAAAACACTGGGTGGATTCAGGGGGCAGGTTCGCTATTGTAACGGGCACACTGTATGGTGAGCACGTCAGCATAGGCAGTATATATGCTCCCCCTCCGCTAGGGGCGACCTTTGTCGACAAGATTTCCAGGATCGGGGGGGAACTGCCGGAGGGCCTAACCCTCCTGGGTGGGGATTGGAATGACACTGTGGGGCCAATAGACAGACAGCGCTATACAGACCGTCAACCACCAGTGGGTCCATCTAAACTGAACACTTTGGTATCCACCTTAGGCTGGGCGGACATCTGGTGGGAATAGCACCCCACAGACCTCGACTACACATTTATGTCCGCGGTCCACGGTTCACAATCCCGATTAGATTACTGTTTCACGCCTCGCATATATCTCCATAGGTTTTCCCAGGTAGCTCACCTTCCCCGAGGGCTCTCGGATCATTCCCCGATCACCCTTAAATTCCATACTTGCTCTCGAAAACCCCCCTTTAGGTGGCGGATGTCCCCTTGGCACCTTCGAAGCCCAGACTATCAGGACATGCTACAAATGGCAATCTCCGAATACTTAGACATGAATGTTGCTACCGCCCCGTCTCGGGGCATCCTATGGGAGGCCCTAAAGCCCACCATACGTGGGGCCGAAATTAGCTACCGCACCAAGGAGAAACGTGCGCGACAAGAGCAGCTGACAGACCTAGAGTCACGCCAGGCGACCCTGGCGGCACAACTTACTCGGGACCCCAGCCCCACTCTCCAACGCAACTTGTTGCAAGTGCAACAAACTAGACAGCAATATCTAATGGGGGAAGCGAAAGAGATCTGGGAGGCATCTCAACATCGGATACACCAATGGGGCGATAAGTCAAGTAAAATGCTCCACACGCTATGCCAGGTTGACAAATCCCCCGCTGTGGTCTCCACCATCCATGATGCTGAGGGGATCCTATGCTCATCGCCAGAACGGGTGGCCCGCGAATTCGCTCGGCACTTTTCCTCCCTCTACGAGCGTCGCGAACAAATCTCAGAGGCCCAAATAGCGGAATTCCTGGTAGATATCCCACCTCGGAAGCTCACAGACCACATGCGTGACCAACTAGAAGCCCTTATCACAATAGACGAGCTGAGCGGGGCCCTGCATGCTCTGCGCCCAGGGCGGGCCCCTGGACCCAATGGATTCCCTATGGAGTTCCTGAGGCCGAATATGCATGTGTTAGGCCCCCACCTATTGGCAGCCATACAGGATGCCCAAGAACAAAATATATTACCCCAAGATTGGCAGCATGCGGAGATAGTTTTATTCCCTAAGCCGGGTCGCCCTCCGGAAGACCCCTCATCATATCGTCCTATCTCACTCATTAATTTTGAGCCTAAACTACTAGGGAAGGTCCTGGCGGATCACCTACGGACATGTGTGTCCGACTTAATCCAACCAGACCAATCGGGCTTTATGCCCCATCGGGCTACCCGCCACAACATACGAAGGGTACATAACGCCATGAGAGCGGCCCCTGCGTTTTGACGCCTTGCTGCTATATTATTAGCTGACATAGATAAAGCTTTCGATTCGCTCAGCTGGGTCTACCTATTTCAGTTGCTAGAGGCGGTAAATTTTGGTCCTCGCTTTATAGCATATGTCCGTTTACTATATACTAACTCAGCAGCGTCTGTTCATATAGCCGGACACCACTCAGACCACTTCCCAATCCACAGGGGCACCAGACAGGGATGCCCCCTGTCCCCACTGTTGTTCGCTCTAGCAGTGGAACCTTTGGCGGCATGGGTTCGGAGCGACCCGGTGCTCCGTGGATTTGAATGGTCCCAGTCGAGATCCGACCGCATCGCGTTATACGCGTATGACGTCCTTTTCTTTATGACGGACCTGTGGTTTTTGGGGCCCCGCATTTTACAAATCCTTAGAGTGTTCGGGAAACTACTGGACTGCACACCAACCCTGCTAAATTTGTGCTTTTTCCAGTCTGCGGCAACCAGGGGCGGAGTACCTGGGCGACACAGCTGTCGCATGCAACGGGAGGTTTTAAATATTTGGGCATCTTCATGTCGCCATGCCCTAAGATCTCATGGGCAAATAACATCAATCCATTGATTACGAGTCTCACTTGTGAAACGACAAAATAGTCCTCCCTCCCATTATCACTGTATGGACGATCAGCCATCTTTAAAATGGTTTCTTTACCCAGAATTTTGTACAGATTGCAAAACTTCCCCTACAAAATTCGACGATCCTGGTTTGCGCAAGTCAATGCCATACAGAATACATTTCTCTGGAACGGTGGAGCGATCAGAGTAGCACTTCACACCTGTACACAGTCCACGTACTGTTGGGGTATAGCAGCAGCCGATATATATGCATATTATGTGGCCTCTCATTTACTAATAATAAACGAGTGGTGGTATAACTCCCCAACCGACCCGGATTTCGCGATAGAGGACGCAGTGATGGAAGGGGCTCCTCTTCACCAGCTCCTCTATAGCACGAGAAACCTAGATATCTTACCCCCGGCGAGTAGAGTGGCGATACAGCTCTGGCGGAATACAGTCCGTCAGATGGGATGGTGCGGGACCCTAACCCAAACAACCCCATTGTGGCACAGTACGTACCTCTGCCCGGTGCCGGCACTGGGGGGATTCCGCGGGTTGGACCTAGTAGGGATATCGACCCTGGGTGATGTGATGCGGGGCACTACATTGAAATCTTTTCAACAATTACAAGTAGAATTCCAGCTACAAAGGACACAATTCCGCCATGCTTTGACCCCCTTAGTTCATGCCTTGGAGACGCTACCAGAGTTTCACCCTATAGAGGGCCGCTTATTAATGGGGGACTTGGGCTTACATAAAATCAGGCAAATATATCAAACTCTGACGACTCATACACAGACGACGCTTGTTAAGACTAGAAGGGCGTGGCAAGAAGATATCCCTGACATGACGGACGACGACTGGGCTGAGGCCATTGCTAGCCCCCTGGGGCGCTGCGGTGTCCACACGATACCACCTTATACAGTTTAAGTATTTACACCGTGCATACTACACACGGGCTAGGCTCTGGAAGATGGGTGTTATCCAGCACTCTACATGCTTGCGATGTGAGAGGGTGGATGGGACATTTTTGCATACAGTGTGGAGCTGCACTGCGTTGCAGCCCTTTTGGCGCAGGGTATCGTCATGTTTAAGGGAGGTGTTATCATGGGAACTCCCACTTGACCCACGACTCTTCCTTTTGCACAGTACCGACGAAATTGGGGGAAATAAGTACAAACAACATCTACTCTTCTTAGCCCTCACCATCGCCAAGCGCGATATTGCCCAGATGTGGAAGGGGACTTCTCCCCCGACTATAGGCAAATGGAAGACCGAACTCAACAGATGTATGGGTGCGGAGATTGCGGTGTTTCTGGCCCGTGGCTGCCCCCAAAAACATAGAAATATTTGGACCCGATGGGCGACGTATCGTGGGATTAATCTTCCCCCCCTACCATCCTCTGACAGGAATTGCTACTTATGCATATATCCACTGACCAACCTGTTACCTATCATGCAATAGCCCGTCACTCTGTGAATGTACCACTTGTACTATTACTAGGATCTTGCACAGTCTGCATTCTGTTTGTTATGTTACCTGCATGTTTCGCAGGCATTGCAATTGTTTAAAAATATCAGTATTCCTGATTTATTTTACTTCTTACAGGTACCTGTAGGGCTACGGCCCAAATCTTACCGGAACAACCGAATAAAATTTGTTGTTAAAAAAAAAAAAAAAGGTACCCCATTCACATTGCTCAGGTCTGAGGCTGACGAGCAGGCCAGGGTAGTTATAGCCCTCGGCTAACTGGGAGGTACGACTGTACTATTGGTGAACACATATAGGCCCAATATCGATGATCCGGCCTTTTTCAATGATGTTTGGAGACGTATCTCGCCCTTCCCTCCAGCTGTTGTGATCTGGGGCGGTGATATAAACGTGTGCCTGGATCCTCGGCTGGACCGCTCTGGAGATGCGGCGGGCGGGGGAAACAGGCCACACAAGTGCTGACCGAGTTTATGTAGGCTGAGGGACTCAGGGATATATGAAGGCTTCGAAATCTGGCTGGGTACATTTGTTTCCACGGTGCATGG
Source organism: Calotriton arnoldi (assembly GCA_963921515.1). Classification (NCBI taxonomy): domain Eukaryota; kingdom Metazoa; phylum Chordata; class Amphibia; order Caudata; family Salamandridae; genus Calotriton; species Calotriton arnoldi. Next base: position 187,024 of record CAWUFW010017235.1, read on the forward strand.
TTCCTGGTCCAGACTAGACTATTGGTTGGTGTCCGAGGAGGTCTTCCCCTGGACTGTCACTATCAAGCATCTAGCAAAAACGCTTTCCGATCACTCTCCCGTATTGCTAGAACTGCGTGTCCCTGAGTGTGTCAGGCCACCGTTTCAGTGGAGGCTGCAGCAGTCCTCCCTGGTTGACCCGGTTTTTCGGGCCACAATCGGTTCTGCCATCACCAATTTTTTTCCCGAAAATGATGGCTCGCTAGACAGCGCGGGTACACTCTGGGAGGCCTTTAAAGTTACCATCAGAGGGGAATGTATTGGAGCGCAGTTGGGAGTTTTAAAGGATCTCCGGAATAGGATACGCGGACTAGCTGCAAAGATTAATGAACGGGAATATGAAAAGTGCCGCTCCCCAGCAATTCTTGCCCAAATTAGGGAATTGATATCCAAACATAATCAAGTTGCGGACCAGGAGGTTTAACACAGATCTAGAAGATGTAAAGTGCGCTATTATGGGGAGGGTGGCAGACCCAGCCGATCGATGGCACATAAACTTTCGCTACCGAAGGGACAAGAACATATCGTCGAGATGTTAGATGAGGACTCTGTTGCGTGTCACTCTACTCCGGAGATAAGCGAGGTATTTCTTGACTTCTACACCAAATTATATGGGACTAGGACATCGAGCGATGTGGAAGTCTCCAGGTATCTGGATGATATCGCTCTTGGGTGGCTATCTAATGGCCAGCGTGAGTACTTGACTCAGCCCTCCGATGTTGAGGATGTAAAGGAAGCTACAACGTCCCTCCCAACTTGTAAAGCTTCAGGACTAGATGGGTTGCGCAGTGAGTTCTATAAGGCTTATATAGAGGACCTGGCCCCGCGATTGTTAGACGTATTTGCTGAAGCATACGAGACAAGCAAGCTACCCCCCACCCTTAGGGAAGCTCTCATTGTTACACTTCTCAAGCCGGATATAGCTGCAAATAGGTGCGAGTCGTATAGACCATTGTCCTTCATAAACATTGACACCAAAATTCTGGCAAAAATAATTGCAAATAGATTACAACCTCTGGTCCCAAAGTTGATCCTCCCCGACCAGTCGGGATTCGGCCCCAAGCGCTCGACCGTACATAAGCTAAGGACTATATTTGCTGTAATACACCATCTGGATCCAGAGCTCCCGGCTGTGGCCGTGTTGCTGGATGCGGCGAAAGCCTTCGATTCGTTACAATGGGGATACATGTTCACTGTTTTGCAGAGAATGGGAATGCCGCCGTTTTTCCTGAAATGGGTGCGTCTATTATATACAGGCCCGGTCGCCATGCTGCGAGTGAATGGGTGGGTGTCCGATACTTTTTCAATTTGCAGGGGCACCAGGCAGGGCTGCTCCCTCTTGCCGATGCTCTTCTCTTAGGCGCTTGAGCCGTTAGCGTGTAAGATCCGACAAAAACATGCTGACGCTTCTCTGGGGTTTCAACAACGCCCGCTGGCTATCTCTTTGTATGCGGACGATATGATGTTATATGTTCGTGAGCCGGCCACATATCTGTCATCTCTGTTGCGCGAATATGTCTTGTTTGAAAGACACTCGGGTTGGGAATAAATTGGGCAAAGTCCACGGTGTTTCCACTGACCAGCTGCACTCAAGAGTCAGCCCTGGAGTTCCCGCTCTCCTGGTCAACGGACCCGGTGAAGTACCTGGGAATTTGGGTGCATAGGGACCCTGACATGGTTCTCCGCATGAATTATGGGCGTGTCATTACTAAAATCACTGAGCAGGTCTCTCGCTGGACTCGCTTGCCACTATCACTAGCGGATAGGATCGCTGTAGTAAAGATGACTATTCTTCCCAAACACCTCTATTTATTTGTGAACATTCCAATAAAACTGAACATTGCACTTTTGAAATCACTGCAGTCCTGCCTACTATCGTTGGTGTGGGCTGGAGAGCAGCCTAGGTGCAGCTTGAATACCCTAGCGCTGCCGTTTGAGCCCGGGGGCGTTTGAGGCACCTGATTTGCGATTGTACTATCTGTGTGCACAAGTGCAATTTGCACACTATTGCCATTTCCCACAGAAATATTTGCCACAGATAGCTGTGGAGGCGGATATGGTGTTCCCAACTTGGTTAACCGCTACGATCTTGCAAGGGGGTGTGGGAGGCACCAGGAAGGAGATTAATCCTGTTAGGTGTACTGTTTGACCATGGAAGACTCTTGCTAAGCGTGCGCGGAGAGAATATATGTATGCCCCAGACATGCCAGTTGCTGCACACCCTGGTATCTCTGTAGCGCAGGTGCGTAGGGCCCTAACTGTCCTACAAAATGCAGGTGTCACCAAACTAGGGGATATGTATTTGAATGGGTCTTTTTTGTCGCTAGCCGATTTTCAGGCCGGTCAAACATACAATGCAATGCATAGGTTCACATACACTAGACTGCGCATGGCAGTGCGATCATTATACCCTGAGTTCCCTATGGAGCCCAAGATGCTGAAAGGGAAGGGAAAGGGAAAATGACTGGTCTGACTCCTCCTCATTTGCGGTCCCCTTGACATGGGAAAGTTGGGAGTCCTGATGCAAACTGACGGGGCGTTTGACTGCCAATTGTAATCTTCGCATTACACATTTTAAGTATCTGCATCAGTTGTATTACACCCCAGCGTAGCTGTTGAAATTTGGTTTGAGGGAGGATGCGAGATGCACTAGATGTGGGCAGGATGGGGCTAACTTCATGCACCTGGCATGGGAATGTGCTACTATATTTGGTTTTTGGCAGCGTGTTGTGATGGTGCTAACTGAAATGACACTCGAAAGGATCAAATGTACACCCGAACTGGGTCTGCTTGGACTGTTAAAAAAGATCAAACCATGCAATAGATGTATTGTTGCCATATCTACTCTATTTGCTAAACGTGCTGTTGCACTGCATTGGGGTGCCACGTTGGGGCCTACTTTGTTGAAGTGGATCAGATACCTTGTGTACTGTAAAGAACAAATGGAGATATATGCCGAGGAATTACCTGCAACTTCCAGGCCTAAAGATTTCTGGGCGCCATTGACTGCATATCTGTTGGAACAACCGGGCTCGTTATAATTGCATAGGAATAACTGTCTTTATGTGTTGAAGGACTTAGTTGTAAGAAATATGGATTTACTGGGAGCTGCACTATATTACATATGTGTGATCATGTTCCGTATATTCTGCCTGTTGGGATTTCTGGGATGGGTTAGGGAGGGATGGGGAATTGTTTATTAGCAAAAAAAAAGGAAAATGTCTGCATTCTTTTTGTAAATCTCCTGCTAAGCAGGGTGGCCCCTTGGCACGCTGCTGGATGTATTTTTGAAATGCAATAAATAAATTTTTAAAAAAAGATAGTTTCAACTTTGAGACATGGTTCCACGCTGAGATTTCACTCCACTTCCCAGATGAAGACGGCGGAATGGCTGTTACGCATAAAAGCTCGCAGACTCCCATCTGAAATGAACTCTGAGTACTCCTGAACCTACTCACCATCCAAACCGGCATCTTCAGTCATCATTCTGGATTCACCAATGCCTCCTCAAGTTCCAATGGAGTCTTCTTCTCCTCCTCCTCCTGCTCCTCCTTCTCCACCTCTGCTACTGGTATTTGCATTGATAATTCCACCATCAATTCCGCCATCTCGTCCACCACAGTCACCCGTACCAGTTGCACCTCCACCAAGGCATCCTAGATCTCGCTCCCATAATATCAAACCTTGCAGCAATAGGTCTAGATCAAATACAAGGTAAAGATCTCACCGTCGTCACCATTAAAGATCTCCCAGGTGATCACGCTTAAGGAGAATATGGAATTCTTCATCCAGATCAAGATCCTCCTGATCTCATCACACAACCTCCTCTTCTGGTCTAAATTCACCTACATTATCAGACTAACAAGGAACCCTGGCTCTCCTGCCATTCGAAGCTACACAGCTACCGAGCTCCAAGCCCTAGACCCCGCAACAACTACTGCTGCCACACCTCTCTTCGATCTACGGTAGGACCTTTCACCTGCCAGCACTGCTTCTTCACCTGCAACACCGGTGATCCGCTCGTACAGCTACCACTAGCACACACTCTACAACCACCCCTGAACTTCTCCACTGCCACCTGCTCAACAGACGTTCGCTCTGCAAACACGCCACAGAGATCTGGGACACCATCTCCTCCCTTACCCATGATGTCATTTTCCTCACCGAGACCCAGCTCAGCCCCGCATTGGCACCTGACATCATCTCAGCAATGCCTGACGGCTACAAGATAACTCACCAAAACTATGTCAACAAACACTGAGGTGGAATCGCCATCTTCCACAAGGAAACCATCCACTGCCCCGCCACCACAGACGATGCAACCCTGATCATGGACCATCTCAACTTCCAACTCCACACCGATGGCAAAACTACCATCAGAGTCACGCTCGCCTACAGACTTCCAGGACCTTGCCCCAGCGTCTTCGATGCCAACCACGGTTTAATCGCTCCGCTTGCCATCGACTCCAAGCACTACATCCTCCTCGGAGACCTCAATTTCCACCTCGACGACCCTGACGACACCAACACCGCCAACCTCCTAGAAAGCATCAACCTCACGCACATCGCAGGACATACACTCGACCCCATTTTCACGGCCAGTGACAGAGTCAAGTACAGCCACGTCATCGAACTAACCTGGACAGACCATTCCATTGTTCACTTCACCATCACAGGTCACCCCGGCATCACCACCAAACCGCCCAGCACCTCCCACCGAAGCTGGAAGAAAGTAGCAGGGAGCCAATGGACCAACGCCCTCAACGGTTTCCACCCGGACACGTCAACCAACCTGGAACGGGCTGTCCTGAAGTCTCCGCCTGGATCACCGATTGCGCCGACAGAGTCGCCCCATTCAAGGCCACTAAACCTAAAAGACCCTCCAAGCAGACCAGCTGGTACACCACGGAACTAAGAACTACAAAACACAACTGCAAGCTACTACAGAGAAGGTGGCATATACCAGCAAGGACACCACTGACCGAACATCCTACAAAACATCACTCAGCCAATACCACCAACTCCTGAAAAGGACGAAAAGGAGCACCCTTGCCAACTGTATCGAGGCCAGTGCCAACCGCAGTAAAGAACTATTCAACATCGTCAGGGAATTCTCCAACACTTCAGCCTCCGAAAACCTTATCACTCCCTCCCAGGAACTCTGCGACACCCTGGTGGACTTCTTCCATGACAAGATCTCTGACATCTACAAGAATTTCGAGCCCCAATCTACTGCCACCGACCTCCTCATCCTCATCGCTCCCTCAGGGTCTAGTCACAAGCGGACTGGATTTGAGCAACACACTCTGCTCAGGAATCACCCCGAACCCCCTGAGGAGATTACGGACCATACAGAATTCTGCAGTCCTGAAAAACCCTAAAAAGGGCGTATACCGCCTGCCTTAGATAAAGTTGAGCGAATAAGTCTCACTGTAACTAAAGAAATTAAATTTCACAAAGGATCGAGATTGCAGACATTAAACATAGATTAACCAGCGTGGCTACGGCGAGCTGCAGGATGGCCGCCTAACGTGGAGGCTCTGCCGGCCGAGCCTCATGTATGCTCATAAATACTACTAATATGCCGTAACTCTCGACATCACGACGGAGATTCCAGGTGCTGTATCCGGTGGGACATTGATGCCGTGCTGAAGCCGCGATTTCCTGCGGACGATTTGCTGTTCTGGGGGCCGTGAGCTGGCGGACCCTGCGACTGTCATGGCGACCGCAAGTTTGGAGAGCGTGACACAGCCATAATTGTCCCCAAGCAGAGCGTCCCGGGGCTGCTTATCGTGTGCTCGCAGGTCTGGTTGGCGAATGCAGAGAGCGACGGCGACCCTCCATGTCCGGCGGCGGCGATCTCGGACACTGGAGAACTTGGATACTGAGGCCCTGTGACGCGGAGAGAGGAGGGCCCGCCGGGCCTGGAGAGCTGCGGAGCGGCGGTGAAGTGTGGCTGAGAGCTGTGCCGGCCCGGGAGACCTGAAGGCGGACAGCGGAGTGCACCCTGGACAACTCATGCGGGAATGAGGTAAGCGGGTGGCTGGCGGCTCCGGTACTGGTCGGATCGACGCACGTTGGGAGGCCGCGACTATATCAGCTGCGGCCAAACCAGCGATAGTGGCAGAGATCCTCTGGTCCGGGGAGCGCAGGGTACCCCTACCCCTCCTGCACAGGGGCTCATTGCCGGGCATGGGGGTGGGGAGCTGGGAGGTGTGACTGTTGGCTCACGGTGGGGCGCTGGTGGCCCGTACTACTTCTAGTGCGGGAGGCCACGCTCCCATGTGTGGCCTGGTCCTCTGCCCACGCCTCATCTGCTGACCTGGCTGCACCGGGCCTGAGACGCTGAGACCCCGGCTGAACCATACAGGGTGCAACTGGCTGGCTGACTGAATAAGTGCGCTCACACGGCACCACTGAGGTTTCTTCCCTGAGAATTGGTCCCTGCCACAGGAGGTGTGCTTATACTGCTGGAATCTGCGCCGGGTCGGTGCTCGTGCCTGTCCCCCGGCTGCCATATTGCGAGGCTGTCGCTGCTGAAGGGAGACCGAGCAGCCCTCTTGTTTGAACGTGGTGTGTTCATTGCTGGACTGGGTCTGGCATTTAGTGCCATCTCAAGTGTGCAAGACACGGGAGTAGTTTGCGGGGGTTGCCCGCTGCGTTTGGGGTGCAACATCGCGCTATAGTAAGATGGGTAAGACGGATCCCAGGCAGCCCAAACTCCCGTTTGAGAGCAAACGTCATACTCGAACCATGGAACAATCCGCGGATCAGGGCGCGTCACTACCCCCCATGGAGGCTGAGGAGACCCCTGCGGAGGACCTGCGCTCCATCATGCTGGATGTAAGGTCCAGCCTCAAAACGATCGACGGCAAAATTGATGCCCTGACGTCAGGCCTTGAGACAGTCCGGAAAAAGGTGGAGACACACGAAACCCGCCTCGACACGCTCGAGAACAGGCTCTCGGACACCCAGGACGGTCATGCGGAATCCAGAACTCAAATACTCAGCCTGGAAAAAGAACTGGGGACCATAAAAATGAAAAATGAAGATTTGGAGGCGCGTTCTCGGAGGAACAATCTCCGCATTATTGGTCTTCCGGAGTCCACAGCAATCTCGAAAATGGAGCCCTACGTTGACAATTTGCTGCGGACCCTCTTCGGCACTGTGCTGTCTTCGGTGATGACGGTTGAGAGAGCCCACCGGTCTTTAGGTCCCCGGCCCGTTCCGGGTGCCCCTCCGCGCCCCATTATAGCGCGCCTCCTTAATTATGCAGACAGAGACGCTATCCTGAGGGAGGCACGGGCCAAGAGCCCCATAACCCATGATGGCAACACTCTCTCTTTCTACCCAGACTACACCCCATTCGTGCAAGCGGCGCGACGAGAGTTCGTTCCAGCAAAGAAGCTTCTGTTTGCGGCCTCTATTCCTTTCGCCATGCTGTACCCTGCGAAGCTGAGGGTCACTTACGACGGCAAGCCACACTTCTTCACTGATGCCAAATCAGCATTGAAATATGCAAAACACATATGCCCGCGCGGCTCGACTGCGAGCGCATCGCAGCACTCACCACATCCCACAAATCTTAGTGACATTGAATGAGACTTGCTCCATTATGCTATAATGTGCTCAGTCACTTAGATGTATGCCTACATGTTAGCTCCTGCGCTGTTGGTGGCTTTGGTGGCGTTGGACGCGGCGATGTTATCAGTCCTAAATGAAACGACATGTCCCTAATTGTAAAATGTGTGTATTTCATTCAGTGTCCTGGATCTCCCGGTTCAGTTACGCATTGTTAGATATATGCGGCTCATCGTACTCGGCTCGGCCACCCTGTCTGTTGGCAGGTGACCGCCGCCCAGCTGTGCCCCACAGGGAGATCTCCCATGGGTTTATACCTAAGTAGATACCTGAAAGGGGACCTAGGGGGAGGGTGGGATTAGTTCTTCACCTGTTTGGGAGGTGGGAGTGGGTGGGGGTGGGGGGATTCTGGGGTTCAGGTTTTAAGAGACAGTTACTTTTATTGTTGGAAATGGTTGGCTTTGGACATAATGCTTGATGTTGATTATGTGCACTCACTGGACAAAACTATCACACTCCTTGGGCAGGTCCCTGGGAAACAGTTGCCACGAGACACTTCACAGATAGGGCCAGATTGTCCCGACATTACTCACAATGACTGACGTGAAATTACTCACGTGGAACATACGTGGCCTAAACGATCATAAGAAGGCCAGACTAGTGCTCTCGTATGTACGTAGGCATCACATTGACATATGTTTTCTGCAGGAGACACACCTTTGCAATCCCGACGATTCTACACTGTTCCGTAGGTCATGGGGCGAGGTACACTCCGCTACTTATTCTAATTACGCCAGGGGAGTTTCAATATTTATCAGACGGGGCCTGGGCTGGTGCACTCACCATACAGCGGTAGACCCAGACGGGCGCTATGTTATAATACGAGGCCAACTGTTATCTACTCACGTTACATTGGCTGCAATATATGGCCCTAACGTGGACGACCCTCAATTCTTCTTAACAGTCTGGGCCAAGATAATCTCGATGGGCTGCGACACGGTATTGTGGGGAGGTGATTATAATGCAGTACTAGACAATGTGATGGACAGGGAGGGTGCGGCCCGCAACCCCCATCGTAATGCCACGACACTCCTGAACACTATTATTTTGGAGAATAACCTTCATGATGCCTGGCGCCATTTTCACCCACTAACACGAGAGGGCACATGCGTTGCTTCGTTCCACCAATCATGGTCACGACTTGATTACTGGCTGGTGTCTGCGGATATGACTCTCTGGGCGACTGATACACACCACCTGCCCCGCACTCTTTCCGATCATGCCCCGGTGCTGTTTCAGTGGCGGGTTCCAGACACACGTCCGCGTGCATATTCGTGGAAACTCCCTCCACATGCCCTCCTAGATCAGGCCTTCAAGGCTGAAATAGCCCTAGAAATCGAACGTTATTTTTCTACCAATGAAGGCACAGTGGATTCCCCGTCCATACTCTGGGAAGCTTTTAAAGTTGTTATATGGGGGCTTGTATTTCCAAACAATCGGGGTTCTTAAATCCATTCGCACGACACTTGCTAGACTAGAATGTGAGATTAAGGCACTAGAAGCCCGATTCTTTTCCACGAATGACGTTACAATATTAGCTTCCATTCGCGCCCTACTCACCGAGTTTGAGAAAACGGCAGAGCAAGAGACTAGATTCCTGGGTAAAGAGGCCAGGGCGCGGGGATATGGGGAGGGCGACAGGGCTGGCAAAACCCTGGCTCATTTATTGCGTCAATCCACTGCACCTACGTTTATAACTGAGCTGCAGGACAATGACTCTGCTCCCATTCGGGGACAAGAGTCTACGCATGAGTACCTCACTAAATTTTACCACTCCCTATACGAGGCCCAGCAACACGAGGCCTCTCCTGATTTGGCCACCTATTTAGACTCTTTAGAATTATTATGGTTGAGCCCAGAACACAGGGAATATCTAGACCTCCCTTTCACGATAGCGGACATTGCCCAGGTAATTGGTGCCCTTCCCTCTGGTAAGGCGCCGGGCCTAGACGGGCTCACAACACTTTTCTATAAAACATTTGCCGACACCCTCGCCCCTAGACTCCTGGATGTTTACGAGGAATCATTAGAAACGGGAGAGTTACCCCAATCCATGCGGGAGGCTGTCATTATCACCTTGCTAAAACCGGGGAAATCTCCCCAACTTTGCGACTCTTACAGGCCCCTATCGCTAATAAATATAGATACCAAAATCCTGGCGAAATTGATCGCGAATAGGCTCCAACCTTTACTGCCCCTCATAGCCCGACCCGACCAATCCGGGTTCATTCCGGGTCGGTCAACGGCCCAAAACTTACGTACTTTCTTCTCTGTGGTACACCAAATTGACCCTAAACTGTCGGCAGCTGCGGTTTTCTTGGACGCCACCAAGGCGTTTGATTCTCTTGAATGGCCTTACCTTTTCGCTATTCTGCCACGTCTCGGGTTTAGCACCAACTTTATCAAGCTGATCCAATTGTTATATATGAAGCCCACAGCCAGACTTCTAGCCAATGGTCTTCTATCCGAAGCCTTTCAGATCTCCAGGGGTACCCGCCAGGGTTGTCCCCTTTCTCCGTTGCTGTTTGCTATTGCAATGGAGCCCTTGGCAGCTCGAATATGGCAACATCATTCTTCGCGTGGGTTGATCTTTACGGATCGTAATTTAACTATTTCCATGTACGCTGATGATATTACACTCTACATTAGACATCCAGATGAGAATTTAAACCCACTGCTCAGAGAGCTACTTCGATTTGGTGGCCTATCGGGGTCAATATTAATTGGAAGAAATCATCCATCATGCCCCTTTCGGATATACCCTTGCTCAGAACTGTTGAGTTCCCCCTGGTGTGGGCGGAGCAGGAGGTCAAATATCTTGGGGTATGGCTCTGCAGGGATATACAGGATTTATGGAACCTAAACTTTGGTAAACTGTATACTTGGCTTGCAGAGAAAGCTAAGTTATGGTCGGCACTTCCACTATCCTTGGCTGGGAGAGTAGCCATTCTCAAAATGATCGTTCTTCCTAAGTTTTTATATCTCTTTGTTAATATCCCGATTCCTCTGACCCAAGCCTTTTTAAAACATTACGATCGGCGGCTATCTCAATAGTATGGGCAGGTAAACAGCCAAGGATCAGCTGGGAATTATTGACGCGCCCACTCGATAGAGGAGGCATGGGTGCTCCGGACTTTGAACTATATGCCTTGTGCGCTCAGGCCCAATTTCTACATTATTGGATCTACCCTGTCCCTTTCCAACCCCATGTGGCAACCGAGCGGGATGTAGCTGATCCTGTCCCATTACATATGGCCGTCTACTATCCATATCGCCGTACGCCCAAAGAAATTAACACGATCGAAACAGTGAGATGGGCTTGGGAGGGCCTGAGGAAGCGTGCTCAGATCCCATTGCTATATGCTCCCTCCATACCGCTAGCTAAGCACCCGCAATTCCCATTCTTACATGACCAAGGAGCGATCGGCAGAGCAAGAGGCATGGGTATTAACACAATGGGAGATCTATATCCAGATGGGGTCTTCCTGACGGGCCCTGCTGGACGGACGGGGGAAACGTTGCCTGTTCTCGAGCAGTTTCTGCTCCATCAGCTTAAATCGGCTTGCAGGACATTACATTCTACGTTCCCTGCCCCCCCACAGACACTTCAGTCCCTAGACAACCTGCTGACCACACCGTCGCCGCGCAAACTAGTCACTAGACTTTACACCTCCACCCAGAGTCACTCTCCTTGGTCAGAGCCAGGAGCGCTGGCGTTGTGGCGCTTAGACCTGGGCGACCAACCAACTGACGAACAATGGGCCCAATGTTGCTCCCAAACGAAATATCTGTCTCCAAACTATAAATTGAGGTTAATTCACTTCAAGTTTCTTCACAGATTCTACAGAACTCCCCTACAACTCTTTAAAATAAAGCTTAAAGACAACTCGAACTGCTGGAAGTGTCGGCGTGAAGGCGCTGCCTTCCTCCACATCGCCTGGGAATGCCCAGTAGTTTCTGGTTATTGGGCTGAGGTCTCCGAGGTTATAAGTGAGGTAACGGGCTATCCCATTAGCCGCTCGCCGCTGGTGATGCTGCTGGGATATGTAGCACAGACACGGCCAGAAATCCGACGTTTAACAGCCATGATGTTGGTCCTTGCGAGATGCCGTCTTGCCATGCACTGGGGGCCGTTAGAGGCCCCAGGGTTAAGGATTGGATACAGGACATCGCCTATTGCCAGGAGCAATTGTCACTATACTGGGACCTCGTGCCTCTGGTTTCCAGACCCAGGGATATTTGGGAGCCCTTCATAAATTGGCTTCGAGTCAGAGATATGCCCCCTGATATCACGGCCCCCCGGTCACTATGGAAGCGGCTTCATCTAATGAGTAGTCTAGTTAATTGTGTGCTCCAGTTTAAGCACTGATGGGGAAGAACCAGGGGTGCGCCCCCTGTGTGGGTGATGCACCTATGGCTTTAAATGTATTGGGAAAGGCATTTCTGTGTTTCTGATCACTGCTTTGTATGCCCTATTGATGTCGTGATTGGTTTTTGATCTCTGAACTCCTCTCTGCGAGTGTACCTCGATACTGGATAAATGATGTGTGATGTGTCCAGTTGTCAACCTAAACATGTCTTTGTATCATTTGGTAATGCTGTCTCATGAAAAGTACAAATAAAAAAAAATAAAAAAAAACATAGATTAACCACATATCTTAGGAATAGAGTAACTTCTCATCATAGTAGATAGACTCTCAGCATATACAGAACATCCCGCAAAATTCAGGCACAGGCAGAGACCAGCTAGATATAATGCGTCAGCGAGGGCTGCAGGGAGCGGCCCTCCTCAGGGGGCCCTTAGAGTGTCCGACCATGGGACAGTGGGTGGAAGGCAAGGAAATCCTACGGTAGACCCGATCGGGCCGTAGCCAACGGTAACCTCGCGCAGTATCTGTATTTATTGTTCTTTTATGTTCTTTTTAAAGAAAACGTATTTTGATATTTATGTATTATGTGTACAGGGTGCTAACAAATATATATGCAAAAATAACAAAAAAAAATTCTACTTGATTAGAATAAATCTTTAAAAAAATCATACTAAGATATGTGGTTAATCTATGTTTGTCTGCAATCTCGATCCTTTGTGAATTTGTTTTTAATTTTTTTATTAACGTTTTATTGAAACACAGCTGTGTTATACAATGATAATAAAAAAACGGTGCTTCATGTTACAGTTTGGCACTAGTCTCGATGACTTCATATTGTTGAAGTGTGCACTGGCATCTGACAAGATGGATCAATCTACGCCCAACGCCAGGGCTGCTAATAACAATTCACCTTAATTCAGAGCATTCTGACAGCTGGTATAACAGGGGTAGGGTGGAATGCTGGAAAGAGGAAGGGGGAAGAAGCAGGGGCGAAGAAGAAAAAGGAGGGAGAAGGGAGGGCAGGGGAGTTGGTCTCCTCTAAATTGTCATTCCCTGGTACCACAGACTTTTCTCATCAGGCATACCGCGCTAGTGGTCTTGAACCCTGATTACAAGAGTCACACCCTAGGAAGGAGAGTCCCAGTACAGACATACGAAGATATCGCTGTAGCGGTTCCCAGATATCCCTAGGGCGCATCCACGCCGGCATGAGTTCCCAGTATGTACCCAGTTGTCCTGAGCAGAATGCAGCATCTTTGAGCCTGTCGGCCACGCAGGGGGCGCGCCGGCAGCCCCAGCACATTGCTATTCTACGCTTAGCAAGCAGCAGAAGCATGGCAACTAGTTTCCTATTCTCCGCAGGCACACTACTCACATATCCCAGCAGTCCAATCCCAGGGGAGCATTCCAGGCGTAGGTCTAATATTCACTCTAGTGTGTTAAAAATTGTACCCCAGTAACTGCGGCTATCAGAGCAATCCCAGGCCAGGTGCAGAAAGCTCGCTGGGCATGTCCGGCATCGATTGCAGCCAGCCTCCTCACTCAGTCCGACTTGCTGCAACCACTCAGGCGTTCTGTATAGTCTATGCAGTAACTTAAAATTAATCAGGCGCTGCGTGTAGTTAGGGGACAGCTCACGGGCCTGTGCGCAGCAGAACCTCCACTGTTGTTCAGATATGGGTAATCCTAGCTGATCTTCCCACTCCCATCGTGCTTTGGGAATACAAGCCGGGGCTATGCGCTGCATCGCCGCATAGAGGTGGGTAATGAGTTTGCAGGGTGAGGGGGTTAGTCAGAAAGTCCTCTAAAACCTGAAATGTGTGGGACGCCATCGGAAAGTAAGCAAAGCGCGCACGCAGTGCACCGCGAAGCCGGTAGTACGTCAGTCTGTCCAGCACATCAGTCCCCTCCCCGCCAAGCACCATGACCTGTCCTACAAAGACATCTTCGGGAAATGCATCTCCCATCGTGGCTAGGCGGAGCTTTTTGAGCCTGGTGCAGACCCCTGCATCTGCCGTGAATGGTAGCATGGGATTTCTAGCTAGCAGTATGGAAGGGGCGTATAGTAGCTCTAGTCGCACCCTGCGCCTCAGCAAAGCCCATATTGTGCAGCCTAATGTATCCACACCCATTCAAGGTCTGGTCTGTGAAGGACGGTGGTCAGCGGCGTTGGTGTCGCCTGATCATGCTCTGGCGCAATATGTCCCATAAATTGCGTAGGATAAATCCAGTGGTAGCTGAACTGGGCTTGTGCACAGAGATAATAAAGCTCCATATCAGGCACGCCCAGTCCGCCCTGTTCAAAGGGAAGCGTTAGTGTTTCCCATGAGATCCTGGGTTGCTTCCCGGCCCAGGTAAGGGATATTAGATTTGATCGTAACCTACATCTGAAGGCGCTACTAAGAGGGATCGGAAGATTGATGAACAGGTACAGAAACTTAGGGAGAATCACCATCTTGGCGATCGCCAAGCGTCCCGTCAGAGACAGAGGCTGCTTCACCCATCTCGGTAGGCGTTCCTCCAACCACTCCATCAGTCTGCCATAGTTAGAGCGCTATAGCAAATTTGTATCCTGGCTAATCCAAATCCCCAGATACTTCACCGGACCTTCTACCCATCTGAGGGGAAACTCCGACTGGAATCGCACAGTGGCCTGCGTGAGCGGAAATATTATCGATTTACTCCAATTTATGCACACCCCAGAAAGACCACCGAACTGCGTGAATTCCCTTATCAGGGAATCAAGGTTTTTTTCCGGGTGCTTAACATACACCGTCCCGTCATCTGCATAGAGTGATATGAGAACCACTTGTGGCCAAAAGGCGATCCCGCGTCTCGCATGATGCTGCCTGAGTCGGGCCGCTAGGTGCTCCATTGCTATCGAGTCACCGAGAATGGTGGAGAAATCACCCCATTCACTCGGTTTCGGGCTGTAGGCTTGATGTATAAGAGTGCAATGAGTTTACGGAAATTTTGGGCTGAAACCCAGCCGGGCCAGGAGCGCAAACAGGTAAGGCCATATCCTTTGTGAAATGTAATTTCTTTAGTTACAGTGAGACTTATTCGCTCAACTTTATCTAAGGCAGGCGGTATACGCCCTTTTTAGGGTTTTTCAGGACTTCTGTTTATCCCGGACCTTCTGCCATTAACCGTTCCGGGATCCCTCTTCTTTATTGTTTAGCATACAGTATTCGTCGTTCAGACTCATCCTTGACCTCCCAAGCGGACCCACATCACCCCCCATCTCAGGAAGCTCCAGTGGGTCATCATTCAGAAGAGATGCCACTTCAAGATGCTATTCCACACTTACAAAGCCCTGCACAATCAATGACCAGCATACATCAGCCACCGCCTGAGCTTCCACCAACCCTTGAGACACCTGCGCTCCGCCTCCCATCACCTCACTTACACCCCTCTCATACGCCAAAGTCACAGCAGAGGTCGTTCCTTCTTCTCCCTGGCGGCTAGGTCCTGGAATGACCTCCCTCTTCACCTCCGGGCCTCACCCTCGCTGCTGAGGGAAGGACTCAAGACCTGGCTGTTCGACTGAGCCTCAGCAGCAAACCCTCAGTGCCTGGATACCCTCACAGGTGATTAGCCGAGCTATACAAGCCCTGTTTGATTGATTAATTGAACCTCCGGCTAGAATATCTCTTGTCAATGATGTAAACACTTTTCGGGAGGTCCTTATCAGGGGCCCCATTAGATTAATTATTGATTTGCTGTCTACCACAGTGACCATGTCTGTATTCTCTGAAACAATACATCAAAGTTCTGCCTCTAAACCATTGCTTCCTTTGGTTTCAGTTCTTTTAGAATGAGCAATGGAACTATTTTTGACACTGACTTCTGTTAAGACTGCACTACAGAAAAACGACAAACCTCCAGATCAGGATCTATCATTTCTTTGCGCGGATCCTACACCAGAAACCGTCATCGTCTTTGCTGCCTGAAAATTGCATGTTACAGCCCCATCGTCAACTGTTCCACCTGTCAATAAAAGTAAAATGTTGGATTCTGTGGGCGTCTGCTCTTCTGGGGCAATATAACAGACTTCTTTGGGAATCTGTTCAGCAGCTCATAGAAGACCTTCCCAGAGACGGACGTCAGGACTTCCAAGAAATTGTCAACATGGGCATGATGATTTCAAATCATTGCTGCAGCTGATACATCCACAATAGCATCTCATGGATACTGTCATGGTCTAGTGCTTCTCTGCTCATCCTGGCTCAGACTCACAAGGTTGAAACCTGAAGCCCAACACCGAATTTTAAACCGCGCTTTTTCAGGGAACACTTTTTTCGGATCTCATGTTGATGATGAGAGGCCTCACATGAAGAAATAAATCGACACTGAGAGCTGTTTGATTGGAGGAAAAAGAAGAAATATAGGGGACATTCCTATTGACCCTATGACAGCCGGTACTTCCATCTGAGGGTTCAAACCCCTCATTTGCTCCAGGGGCCACAACATTAACAGCCACAGACCCATCAACAGCACAGACAGTCAAGGGGCTGAGAAGGTCAATAACCACCTGCCCAATCCATTAAATTTACTACCGGTGGCAAGCAATGAGTTATTTCCTCCTCCTTCTCTTCCGTTACCCACTCCAGTAGGGAGGAGCATAACAAATTAGCTGAAAGAGTGGAGAAAAATAACCACCAACAAATGGGTTCTGAAGATTGTAGACTATGGATACTACCTCAGATCTAAGTATCCTCCACTATCCATTCCACCAAAGAATTCCTGTTCCATCTGGAAGAACTACAGCAAGAAGTCTCCATCCTCTTACAAAAACATGCTGTGGATAAGGTCCCCACTCATCTCAAAGGAGTAGGAATTTATTCCCATTACTTTCTGGTGAAGAAGAAAGGATCGAAGAACGAGGACAGACCTGAAAAAAGCGAACAAAATGTTTTCGCAATGAAAAGTTCAGAATGTTGGCTCGTAATTAAATCTACCACTCAGCTTCATCAGTGGGATTGGCTATGTTCAAAGATCTGCAAGATCCCTATTTTCACATCCCAATAGCCAAGAAACATCAAATTTCTGTGGCTACAATAGGAAGAAACCATTACCAATACAAGGTACTTCCTTTTGGTCTCAAATCTGCACCTCAGATTTTCTCCAAATGCATGGAGGTCATTGCAGTTCAACTCAGAAAAATTTGTATTTTCGTCTACCCATACATAGAGAACTGGCTCATCAAGGGATCTTCTTACCAACAAGCGAGCCCACATTATCAAAGGCTATTGTGACCCTCAATCGGCTGACGTTGAATGTAAATCACGAGAAATCTATCTCTGTGCCAGTTCACTCCCTTCTCTATCTGAGTACAGGCTTCGACACAGTACACACAAGAGTTTTCTTCGGAGGAGAGACCATTATCTATCCTTCGGAAATGTTACACTCTGAAGACAACAGCCCATCCAATGGCAATATTAATATTCTCTCTTCTAGTGTCAATGGCATCATGCATTTTTCTGGTCCCAAATACACGCCTGCACGTGAGGCCACTGCAACACTGTCTGGAAGATCAATGCCATAAACTCTCCGGAAGATTGGAGGACAAAATGATCCTAACAACTCATGCAAAACAATCACTCAACTGTTGGTGTTGCTCAGAGAAACTTCTGAAAGGCATGAATTTCTATCAAGCCATCCCGGCTCATACCATAGTGACGAATGCTTTCCTTTTGGGTTTGGGCACTTAATGAACCATCTTCAAATTCGAGGCATGTGATCTCCAAAGGAACAGTCTTACCATATCAACCTACCGGAGTTGAGACTATTGCACCAAGCTTTCAAAGATTTTCTCCCCTCTTTCAAGACAAACTTCCTCCTTGTAGAAACAGATATGCAACGACCATGCATTATCTCAACAAGCAGGGACAAACGAGATCCAGACGTCTATCCCTAGAAGTGCAAAGAATCTGGAAATTGTTAATCTCCAAGAACCTCAGGATCACAGCTTTCTATCTTCCAGGAATCCAAAATGTTCAAGTGGACACTCTCAGCAGAACCAGTCAAGAGAATTACGAATAGGTAATAAACTATTCCATACTTGTGGAGAGGTGTGGTGCAGCGGCCAGGGCAGCTGACTTCGGAGCACAGGGTTCACGTTTCGATCCCCGGCTCCGGGGGCAGCTCAGCTCAGCACCATGTGACTCTGGGCAATAGCTCACTTAATTTCCACTACAGCCCCCAGCGCCTTGAGACCCGTAAGGGTGAGTAGCTGCGCTATATAAAAATGGACTTACATTTTTTTTTTTTTTACTTCAAGCTATGTTTTTCGATTGGGGTTTCCCTCAAATAGACCTTTTCACAGACAGAGAAAACAAAAAATGCCCAAGTTTCGCCTCGAGGTATTACCAACCAGGCATGTTGGAGAATGCCCTATGGATCGACTAGGAAGGCAAATTTCTTTCCGCTTTTCCTCCGACCCCCTCCCCCCCTGCTGCCAGCAGTTACCATCAAGGTGTCACACTCGAAGGCCAAAATGATTCTCATTGCTTCGGAATGGTCCAGACAGTGGATGTTTATGGATCTTCTTTGCCTCTCAGTGTCCACACAGGAGGCTGCCGTGCAGGCCAGACCATCACAAGTTAGGAGGCCAGATTCTACACCCTAACCTTAAATCTCTGAACTTGGCTGCTTGGCTCCTGAACTCATACAATATGGCCACCTGAACCCATACAATATGGCCACCTGAACCTTCCTCATGAATGCATGAATGTTGTGAGAGAGGTCAGAATACCATCTACTTGTACTTCCTTTTCTTTTAAGTGGAAAAGATTCCGTATCTCGTGTACTCAGAACAATTTTATCCCTTTCACCTGCCAAGAAGAAGCGGTTCTTCCATACCTCCATTATTTGGCTGAGGCAAAGCTGCAATTTTCCTCAATTACGGTACATCATTCACAAATGTCCTATTTTGAAATCTCTGTGGTTAAGGATTTGCTAGAGGACATTAAGAAAATCTATCCATCTATCAGGAGACCTTCCCATCTTTGGGAGTTAAATATTGTTCTTTCTCATCTTACGAGTCCTTCCTTTGAACCTACACAATAAGCCTCCCATCAGCACCTGTCCTGAAAGACTTACTTGTTGGTTGCTATAACCTCTACATGAAAAGTTAACAAAATACAGGCTCTCTTTGTTCCCGCAAACCTTATATGGTATTTCATAGTAATAGGGTTATGTTGAGGACCCATCCAAAATTCCTCCCTACAGTAGTACAGTATTTTCATTTCAATTAGACTGTCTCCTTGCCTACCTTTTTTTCAACACCCCACGTCTCCTGTAGAGAGATCTCTCTATATATTCAATGTTAGGAGGATGTTGAAGTTTTATTTGGACAAGAATAAACCTTTGAGAAAGTTAAAACAACTATTTGTAAACTATGGTTCTTTACGTACAGGATTACCCACTTCAAAGCAATCCTTGTCTAGATGGATTGTCTCCTGCATAATTTTGTCTCCTGCATTAACAAAGCCTACCTGGGAAATCTAAAGCCCATTCCACCAGAGGGAAAAGCAGCTACTGCTGCATTACTTATAAACATTCCAATCTCTGAGATTTATAAAGCTGCAACTTGGAGATTCATTCGCACCTTTTTTATTTTATTTTTTGATCTGTTTATTAAATGTTTGCAAAAATACATTTCGTCTGTATCTTACGTACATAAATGTCCCACGATTACAGTGTCACCCTCAGGGGAATAACCCAGTTGTCTTCCACATCATCAATTATACGCCAGCGTGGCCATGTACATACAGTACTCTCCCCGCACTTCCCACCGGCATATTTGAATTTCATGTTTTATGGATATATCATAGGACTCAATTGCAGGCCCGTTGTAATCACATTTACTCCAGAAGTACCTTGGTGTGATCGAAGGTTCAACCCATTTACCATAGCAGTTCCATATAAAAGAGCAGGGAGGGAGCAGAGGGGGAAGCTATTATCATCAGCCTCAAACATGTTATGTATGAACATACAACTTGTAGCCCAACAACAAAAACGAACATTACCAAACTTTAGCTGTTTCCGCGCTCCGCCCCGACCCCCCAGGACTCCCGCCACATGTCTCCGGACCACTGACCACAGTAAATCCTTGTTACCCACACATTAACTTCCTGTCAATCCTGCCTACATGTATATTGCAGCCAGCCCTGTGTGTTCCAACTGGATGTACCCCATCTTGGCCCCTCAAGTGGTTCCCGGCTCCTCATTCTGTGAAAGATCCTCAATTGGATCAGAAAGCATGTTCGTTTTCAACACCACTAGTATCGCGTTCCAGCAATCTGCAATGGGAAATGTGCGCAGCCCCAGAGTATTCTCCCTCCGGAGGGATGCTGCCTCAATTCTGGCCTAGTTAAGTACAGAGTGGGTCCAGGCCACTAGCGTTGGGAGATCTTTAGACTTCCATCTCTTCGTTATTAGTCGTTTGGCCACCACCAGCCCCAGATCTAGAAATCGGTTGGTGGCTCTATGCTTTTTGTCTCGTGTGAGCAATCCTAAAAGACACGTTTCCCATGTGTTCGAGAGCCTTATATCAGTGCAAGCAGCTAAGTGGTGTATTATTCCCTCCCAGTATTGCCTTAATTTGCCACAGGACCAAAACATATGTACAATACCTACATCCTGACTGGAGCATCGAGGAGACTATGCATCATTTCTATTAAAGTAACGGTTGATTTTCTCCAGGGTTAAATATGCCTGGTGTATTATATAGTATTGATTAGTTATACAGTCGGTGGTCAGCAATAGGCAAAATATCGCTCTAAGGTCTATCACAAGTACAAATCAGTGATGGCAAGTAATCTGGCACAGTGCATAAGGTAGGGAAAAACCACCAGATCCCCACGTGTGTGGCCAGCAGACCACTTATGCTATATATAGAAATCCTCTGCACACGTTCAAAAGTAAATACATAAAGTTACATAAAATATCACAATGATGCTTGTCTTTATATTTTCAGATCTCTTTAATTCAAGATCTTTAAGCCTTCTGAGCCAACACGTGTTTCGTTGCTGTTACAGGGGATTACCCCGCGACTTCTTCAGGGCTGAGGTCAGTTTCAAGTAGTCTCTTAATTCCGGTGATAATTCCAACCCGGAAGGGGTTCCTATAAGTTCTGCTCCTGGAGAGGTAGACCAATTAGTCTCGTACTGCTGATTTGCACGGAGAACACGCAGCGGCCTGGCGATCCGAAGGGTTCTACCTAATACTGCCGGATGGGGCAGCTCTTCTAAAAGAAACTCCCTTATATTTGGAAGCAATTTTAGCTTTCCGGACACAAGACTAATTGGTCTACCTCTCCTGGAGCAGAATTTATAGGAACCCCTTCCGGGTTGGAATTATCACCGGAATTAAGAGACTACTTGAAACTGACCTCAGCCCTGAAGAAGTCGCGGGGTAATCCCCTGTAACAGCGACGAAACACGTGTTGGTTAAGAAGGCTTAAAGATCTTGAATTAAAGACATCTGAAAATATAAAGACAAGAATCATTGTGATATTTTATGTAACTTTATGTATTTACTTTTGAACGTGTGCAGAGGATTTGTATATATATTATATAGTATTGTATTAATTTGAATCTGGCATCGCGGGGGACCAAGGTGGGACTTGCCAGAATCACCTTCCATTCTGTGTCGGTAAATGGTCGACCTAAGTCTAATTCCCACTTCGCTCGCAGTGGTGTGAAATCTAATGTTGTGTGTAACCGAAGCGCCTCTGCAAACCAACGGGTGAGGTGCCTGCCATTTCCCATCATGTGTATATATTGGAGTACTAGATTAGTTGGCAGTTCTTGCGTAATGTCTCCCCAACTATGTTGCAATAAGCTTATCCATGAAGCATGCATGAGGAAATGTCCTGCAGGTATTTCGCCTTCCTGTGCAATATCTGTGTATGGGATAAGTATTCTGTCTAAGTAAAGGTCACCTAATGTGTGTAGGTCCGCCGCATACCATGCATCAAGATCGGCCCTAACAATTTGTCTGATACCCCTTAGGGTCCCCAGGAATGGTATCGCAGAGCCATAAGGTCTTATATGTCTAGTGAGGTATAATGCGCGGTGATAACACCTGTATGCTACACGCAGCAACAAGGGGCGAGGGCTAATCTTCTTGCCGCATGGGTGAAACAACGCAAGGATGTTGTGTTCATTATATGCCAATTCATCGCCTGCTGTATCTGCTAGGTAGCTACCCGCCACCCAACGTCCCACCGATTGAAGTTGGGATGCTAGGTAGCAATGCTCTGGGTTGGGGACTGCAAGTCCTCCCCGATCCGACAGAAGATACAGTTTTGTGAGCTCCACCCTAGATCTTGTGTTGCTCATATCAGTTCTCAGAACATGCGTTTAATTGGCCGAAAAAAGGAGGGTGGTAAGTACAACGGTAGGTTCGTAAAGTAATATAGTAACTGTGGAGGCATTACCATTTTTATGAGCGACACCTTTCCAGCCACCGACAGAGCCAGCGTCTTCCGGAATATCATCTGCGATGATATAGAGGTAATCGGGCTTGTGAGATTTCCATCAAGTAGATCTTGCTCTGTGTGGTATATTCTAATACCCAGGTATCTAAACATCGACACCTGCCATACAATTGGTATCCCGTTAATGGTGAACATCAGGTTTGGCAGGGTAGGGTTGGATGGGAACAAGCAAGTTTTATCCCAATTGACTCGCAGTCCCGAAAGATGTGCGAAGCAGTTGAGCATATTGGGTATGGCATCCAGCACCGCTCCAACATTCTTAATGTACAGTAGTAAATCATCTTCGTATAATGAGATGGCGTATAATTCAGTTCCTAGAGGAATCCCCCATGAGGCTGCAGATGTTCACATCGCCAATGCCAGAGGTTCTATTGCTAGAAGGAAAAGAAGTGGGGAGAAGGGACAACCTTGCCTAGTGCCTCTTTTCACTGATATGGGTTGGGACCTCATGCGTCCCATCCTCACCCTCACAACCGGGTTTTTATATAGTAGCTGCACTAATGTGATAAAATATGTCCCAGTCCATATCTGGTCAGGACATTGAAGATGAAGGGCCATTCCACAGTGTCAAACGCCTTCTCTAGATCCCGTACCATGCAGCCAGAACTGGGCCAGGACCGAGGGGCATAGTGCATCACACGGAACAATCTGCGCATATTAAGTGTTGTAGACCAATCTGGGACAAACCCATTTTGTTCTTCATGTATTAAATAGGGCATCAATGGTGTCAGACGGCCCGCCAGTATTCTAGCCAGAACTTTGTAATCCACATTTAATAGTGCCAGTGGACGATAAGAACCAAGTTACTTGGGGTCTCTATCTGGCTTCAGCAAAGTAACCAGTGTGGCTTCACACATAGAGTCTGGAAGACACTTTAGGCGCAGTGTGTGGTTGTTCTTGCCACGCCAGTAATGTACCAGAATGGTCTGCCATTGCATGAGTCTTAGCGGAGTGCGCTTCATAATTGAGGCACTGCAGCCTTTCCATTAATGTTGTATGTGTTGTCTTCGCGGTCGTATATTATTTAGAGCACACAGGTTCAGAAATTGCACCGTCTCTAGTAACATTAAGGTGCGCTCCACTTCCTGGAGCTCCTTCTCTATCTGCCTCCGCATTCCACTGCCCTTTCTCAGGCAGATGCCCCGTAGCACCACTTCATTCGCACCTTTACAGGACACTATTGCATTGATTTAGATTTGAGATTGTTCAAGTCGGGCAAGACTCTCTAAGAAATCTTTTCGCTTAAATATCATACTTTATTTTTCTCTTACCTCGTGGGACTTTTAGGGGATGATCTAGCTTTTCTATTCACTGCTTATGATTATCAATGGCAGTTCCCTGAGAGAGAAGGAATAGTTTCTTACTTGTAATCATTGTTCCCTCACGGGGTAATCTCCATTGAAATCATAAGCAACCCTTCTCTCAGAGGGAAGAGATAAAGTATGATTAACTCTATCTTGCTCCTCACTGCATTAAAAAACCAACTGGTTAAACTGTCACCTACTGAGCATAATGTGACACTGGAGGTCAGAGTGCCCTTAAAGGTGCAGTGTATTTTCTCATTGTTTGAATACTGCAGCCTCTCCAGCTACATCGCCCTATTCTTCCTACCATTCACTTTAAAAGATAGTAATACAACTTTGTGAAGGAGGTTTTAAAATGACACTATTGTTTATTTTTAGTAACTTTTTGAAGGCTGAATGCTTTTTTCAGTCACACATATATTCCCTTGGAGACCTAAAATCACACACCTCATTTGCCAAAATGCTTCTTTGATTACCACACTTTCAAAAACCCAGTAATGAAAGAGCCAAAGAAACCAATATCTACTACCAAATTTAATACCAAATATATTCATTCAATTCGTGCAAAAAGTACAAATCAATTTAAAAACAAATACTGGAAAGTTCACATAGGTACATAGGTTAAAAGGAGATAAAACACATAAGACAATCACATTTGTCATAAAATTATGTTAATTTGTAGGAATCCATAAAGATGACACATTGTAAAAATTGATTTCTTTTCCAATAAGTGAAACTTTGTTCCTCAAATTTAACAAAAACTAAGTGTTGAGGCGTTTCGGTGGACAATGCAGGATAAAACCACCTTCTTCAACACAACAAGAACATTTCTGACCTAGCAGATTTCCGCTGTCTCGCTGACTATTGCAACCCACATCCTGTGAGGATGTTTAAAAAGGAAGTGGGAGGGATAACAGGGGAAACTAGGCAGGGTTGAGGCATTACAGGCAGGTTGATTAGCGACTCCACATCAGTAGGCACATGTTTGCAGAGTGGGAATTTCAATAAATAATCAAGAGCTCCAACGTGTCGTCTGAGTACCTCCGACACCACAACTGGTGATGAAGGTAAAGGACTCCACTGAAACAAAGGTAGCTGCTGGAGCAACAGGCAGAACATTGGTGCAACACAGGCACATCAGAGGGAAAAGTAAGTGACCACACACACCATCGCCAAGTGCTCCCTAAGCATCCAAAGCCCTGGCGCAGCCATGTGGCACTGTGCCAAACACATAAAGAAAACCTGCAATACTTCCTAGCGTGTGGATCAGCTGCAACAAGAAAAGGGACACGTCACACACCACCATGCCAGAGCTGTAAGGGACAAAAGCAGTAGTTCGTCCAGATCCCTCAGGACCTCATACAGCGCTGCACTGTCGAACAGATTGTCATCTAGCAGTTCAATGACCAGTTCATCTTCATACTACACACAAGGAAGTGACCAGTATGTGGTCATGGTTACACATAATGATAGTTCAAGAAAACTACAACTAGTGATGGGCAATCAACCTGTTTGCTTCGTATTTGACAGTGACGCATCACTGAACTACATCTGCATTGCATTATATAACAATATGAGCTCCAAGGCCCAAGCTACACCAGACCAATGAACAAGTTGTATTACGGAGGATCCACTGCCATGCCTTCGGAAGTTCATGATGACACTCACCTCAAAGACCATACAGTAAAAACTGAAATACACCTCATGGACAATCCCAGCCCGACTGACTGTCTCCTTAGCCTACTCAATGGTAAACAACTGAAACTGATTGCCATCCTCTTCATGTTTGAGGCTATGCCACTGATAACAAGGAAACACTCAAAGCTCTTTATGGAGCTTGGTAAAATGAATGACTTTGCAGTAGAACTATAGATAAACAAACATGACAAACCAGTTGTTCAACATCACTGAAGAATACCCTTCCGTCTTCAGAAGGCAGTTGAAGACGAACTCCAAGAACTGTTAGCAGCAGACACCATTGACTAGTTCAAAGGGCCAAACCCCTGGTTGTCACTTATAGTAGTGGTATCCAAGCGCAATACAGAAGCCAAGGTGTGTTTGTGCATTGACATGATGCAGCCAAACACTGCTATTCAGCGGGGATAAAACCCTGGCCCCCATCTGGCTGACATAACGCTCCTCATGGAGCGCAAGTCTTTTCAAAGCTAGTCCTAAATAAAGGGGACCCAATAGTTGGATCCTCGTGAAAGCTCACACTACAGCACAACCTTTACCACACATCTGGGTTTGTTTTAGTACAAACAACTCAGCTTTAGGTTATCATCTGCGAAGGAGATATTCCAAGAGCCCATATGAAGGGCCATCAGCCCAGTCATCAGCTCCTTAAATTGCAATGATGACATCTAGCATTTGGAAGCACAACTGAAGTACATGACCAAGCTAACACAAGTGTGTTGTGCTCTGCGGCGAACCAATCTAACTCTAGATGCTGTCAAGGGTGAGTTTCACAATGCCTAATTGAAGTTCTATAGACACTTATTCTTGGGCAAGGGCATGATGCCTGTCCCCGATAAAGTATTAGCTGTCAAGGACATACTGACTCTTAAGGATGTTAGCACGTTTGATCTTTTCTAGGGATGGCCAGTTACTGCGCTCGCTACATAAGCGCATCAGTAACTTGATTCAAGAGTTGACAAAAAAAGGATGCAAATTTGAGTGGACTCCGACTTGTGAACATACCTTTCAGGAAATAGAAAGGAGAGTCAACTGCACCACTAACATGGCTCATCAATATGCACCGAGCTCACAGTAGATGCCAGCCCGGTAGGGTTGGGAGAGATCCTAGTGCAACACTGCTTAGATGATCATCGTCAAATTGTATCCTATGTAAGTTGCAGCCTTTCAGATGTCAAAAGGGCATATTCGGAAGCCAAGAAGGAAAGCCTGGCAATAGTGTGGGCATGTGAGCACTATCATGTGTTTGTATTGGGAAAGTACTTCAACAGAGTGACGGACCTTCACATGCTAACCACGATCTTTGGGAACCCAGAGCAAAAATGCCACCACAAATTGAACTATGGCGAAATCACCCGCAAGAGTACTTCTATACAATCCTACACAAAGTGAGGAAAGACAACAACCCAGCAGACTACACATCTCGGCACCCATTGAAAACCATGAGAAAGACTACATCCTTAGCTGAAGAATACCTCAATTTTTTAATGAGCGAAGCAACCGCACAGGATATGGCGCTACACATTACAGAAGAAGCCACACAGACTGATCTCACACTGGTAGAGGTCAAGAAGAGAACGCAAACCGGGCAATGGAGCAATCTGGAAGAAAACTCACTCATGGAAGGAGTGAGCCACAAAGATCTATCCACTTTTCTGCAAATTCAGGAAGGCCTGAAGATTACCATGCATGGCGTTCTACTGAAAGGTACCCAAACCGCAACCCCTGGCAGCGACAATCAGCTAAACCCTGACTCTCAGTGGTGATAGGAATTCTAGGATGTCTCTGCTCTACAGGGGTCGGATTTTTAACCACTGAGTGGAAGTACTTAGTTCAGTGCACTACGCGGAGGAAGAAATACCAATTGGACTGCAGCCCTGTCACTAACCCACCAAGCAGTGCTGCACAGGGAGTATTGTCATGTTATTTATCAGTCCCATTCATGCTTCAGGGACACAGTGGTAATCTAAACAATCTTTGGGTTTTGAGCTACACTATCAAGAATTGTACTAGGAGTAGCAGGCATTGTTTAAAATGTTTATTTAAAAAGTCTTAATGTAGTACTTAAAATGTGCAAAGTAACTACCCAGCATGAAAATACAAAAGCAAATATGCATGTCATAAGTGTCGAGAATAAAATGAACATTTCTAACATGTTTAGAAAGTTTCTAGCATCTTAGCATCCTCTAGCAATTTCTAAGCGCTACACTGTATTTTAGTCATAGCATTTAGTGGTGAACTTGCCTCTCGAGTTTCTTAAGAATGATCGCACGTCATACCACAGCTGTCTTTTATCAGAGTTCTTCCAGGCAGGAAATGTGCTCTAGGCGAAACAGCACCTTCTTCTAGTCTTCCAGACCAAGATTTACGACTAAGTGGCTGATCCGGCAATCAGGCTTGACCTCTGGCAATAATCTTAGTGCAAAGAGCGCCCCTAATCAATGGTCAAATCCTGGTCTGTATATAGGGCTTGAGCACTGATTTTATCTTGTATTTACAAAATAAAACTGGGGTGGAAGACATGAGATTCTTAACAGACTAAGCTATCAGGACACAAAATGTGCAAGCTCTGTCCATATATTGATTTTAAGTGGCTTTACTAAAATCTTCAGATCCTTACTGCAAGGGGCCATATTAAAATTGTGGCTCCTTTCGTCGAAGATAAACAAGACGTGAGCAACCATGAACATGACCTTCACAGTTTCAGCTAAAGATATACAGGTGAGAAAATTGAAAAACAGGCTAACTTAACCTAACAAAAATGGACTCTGTCAAAATGTTCACAACATTCTCCTATTGGGGCTAGAGATTACTCATTTTGAGGCCGGTGAAGCCTAAAAATGGCATTATATGTAAATAATATATAAATAAGTAGACATGTCTAATAGTCGGCAAACATAAATGCATAAACTTTGATATTGGTAAAGGCACTGAATAAATAAATAGTCAAATGTGAGCATAGATGCATACGAATCACAATAGAACATGATATTTGTAAAATGAATCATATAAAACATGATATAGTAAAATGTGGTTCGATAAAAGAGCAATCCAGGTTTTTATTTGGTTTCTAACTAATGCAACTGGGTGCAAATAATAAAAACAAAAAGGTACAAAAACTGTCCAACTAACACCTTCCTGTATCTGGATTCAGAAAAGCAGGAACAGTCTCTTCCCTCTAGGCTGAAGATAGATCAGGTATTTTTGTTTATTTTTGGAGGATTGGAGGGAATGTTCCAAACAGACTTGAATACAAAGAGTGAAAGAATGCAGGAACCAGTCCAAGCACAACTTTAAATCCAGTCACCAGACCAAATCCTATGGTTCTGAAGAAGTGCATAATGACAGTTGTGCTTGATGAGTTGAAGATAATGTGCACAAAGTCTGTGAAATGAGTAGGATACTATGGGGCCGATTCCGATTCGGGCTGGAAATCTCTCCGACCGAGCCGGACCCGGAGAGATTTCCGACCGAATCGGACTCTAGCAGTCCGACCGAACGAGTACGATGCGCACGTATGCTATCGGACTCGATTCGGTCGGACTCCCATTGAAGTCAATGGGAGCCAGTCGTACGACGCGTACACGGGCTCCCATTGACTCAATGGGCACGACGCGAACAAGGGCGCCCCCTACAGCGTGTTCGCGTCGATGCGGGTCGCGCCGTACATGCACGTGTAGGGGGGACCCATGGGTCCCCCTGTGTGCGACTCGCGTGCCTACGCTTCCAGGGGGGTCCGACACGGACCCCCAAAGTGCGGCTCCAACAGCTCCTTGGAGCCGGACTGCGCGAGTCGGTCGGAGCGATCGCGATGCGCATCGTACTTACCCGGCCGGGGAACGTCTCCATAGCGCGGTGCGAGTCGTCCCCGTGCGAGGCGGTCGGGTCCTGCGAACGAGTCGGTCGGAGATTTCGCGAGCGCACGCATCGTACTCGCTCGCCCGGACGCACATACGATTCGGTCGGGAAATAGGGCTCCGAATCGGATCCGGTAAAGCCGAATCCGATTCGGAGCCCTACCGGCCGAGATCGGAATCGGCCCCTAAGTCTGTAGAAGTCTATGAATTTCTGAAGCAGTGCAGGCTGTTAGTAAGTCAAATGTTTCTGTCGCTAAGATAAAAGGGGCCTATTTTTGTGTTAAAATGGTAACAAGTTTACTTAATTTATCAAAACTTATAATTGCGTGTGTCTATTCGTGGTCAAGGGACATTTTAAAGCACATTTGGGTGTGGGATACAAGGTGAATGCCTTCTTTGTTAGCCATAGTCTTTTGAGTGCAAGTCAAATTATATGGTTCAAAAACAGCACCTTAGTTCAAGAGCTGCCATGGTAGTTTCCCAGCTGAGAATGTTTGTAATGCCCAATTTAGCAGTGTAATTGCTCGCAACTGACCCTCTTCATGTTGGAGAAGACTTAAATCCCCTTTTAAAATATCTAATGCTTAGTACACTATAGAATTTATGGAATAAAGCCTTTTGGAGAGTGTGTGCATACCGTGCAAATGACTCTAAATGTCATTTGCAGACTTTCTCTATCAAATTGTCAATTCTTTTCGCAGCTTCTTGTTCTGAATATATTTGCCATTCATTATAGGCGAAATAGGCTGATGCATATATCCGACATTTAATTTTAGCTGGTTGTGGTCCCAGAAGGAAGTCAGAAATATCCAAATGTTCACTAATTATCGGCAAATGTTCATTCACAGCCATTAGGACGGAATGTGCTAACCAATGTTGGTACAGCTTACCCACACCATATGTGGTTAAAGTTACAGGTGTATACCTGTTATATCTGGGCGATTAAATCGAAGCTCAGGATTGTTAGAAAGAAATCGGTGCATGCATGTGTCTATATCAATAGGCCATAAAGCTATTCTTTTAGGATATAATTTCTTAGAGTTATAGGTACTGTTCTGTTCTTTTTTATTTTCATTTGGATAAATCAGAGTCAATACATTAAGAAATTCATTTTCGAAATGCAGCTACATAATAAAAAAACCTTAATCCTCAAATTGTAATCATATAGATACAATTGCTGAGTCACTATTTCTACTTCATATCCATTTTTTTCCTATCCCTTAGGCAGTCAATGGAAAAATACACTTTACATAATCTTTTTTAGAACATTCCTGACTTCACAAGATAATTACATGAAGTTCTCCCAGAGTTCAGCATTATTTGCCATTGATCTAGACCTTAAAGCATACAGCTTTTCAGAATCTCTTGTATAATTTTTCATTGTTCCATCGAAGGCACATTAGAGGTTCGCCAATTCTGTAAAATTAATGATCGCGCCACTAGTGTTATTGTAAAGATTCCTTTACTGGTATTTAAGTTCAATTCTAGTCTAGAAGAATACCTAAATAACATCAATTTGGGTTGGGGTTCTGTAAGGAGAGCGAATCCCAGTATATGTTGACAGTACTGCGAAATTCCTTTCCAATAGCCTAATAACCTTGAACGTGCAAATATAACATGGGTCCATGTCCCCTCTGAAGCTGAACATCTGAAGCAATGAAGTGGCACTCGGGTAAAGATTCTGTGAATAAAAGCTGGAGTACTATATAATAACCATTTTGTAAAGAACTGCATTCTACAGAGATTCACTGCCTTTAACCCCAAAGATTTATAACGATTTATCCTGTTCCAGGATTCCTGAGATACAATAATTCCCTTATATTGAGGCCACTTCTCAACCCTTTTAGGAAAGGAATTAGTCTTTTTAGTTTCATCTAATCTGATTTTCCAATAACTTACTGATCTGATGGTAGTATTCACAACCAGATCTTCAATCAGATCTGAGCTTGTCTGAATTGCTTTCAAATCGAGTTCTTTTAATAACTCCCAACTCTGTTAAATGATCAAATGATGGAGGCTTTTGAATATTTAAGCTGTAAATCTATCTCCACCCAGCCTTTCCAACTATCCTGATTGAGAAAATCTTCCAGAGTATTAAAACGATTTAAGCTCCATCTTTGAACCATATGGGTTTCTAAAAGTGGCTGATCTAACAGTATAGCATCTCGCAACCGAGTAAGTAAATGATAGTAAGAAACAGAGAATGTTCTGAATAATGGGTCCTTCCTTTTCAAGGCCCAGAACAGAGTTTTATATTTTACTTTTTTGGTAGCTTCACCAGATGCATAAAATCTAAAATATTATATTCAAACAACATTTGATTCATAAAATACTTTTTGATCTATCGTGCATAGAATGTTTGTTCTAAAAACGCAAGGAGGAATGTGAAAAGTAGCAAAGTAATATCATTTTAAATCTGAAAGGCGTAGGCCACCATCTTTCGTTGGCCTATGTGGTACATAAAGTGCTAACCGTGGTGTATTATGAGCCCATAAAAAAGCTGAAACCAAACTTTCTAGATGATTAAAAAATGTAATATGTAAAAAAAACATGGGAGTGAAGAAAATAGAAAGTTAAAGAGTGGAAATACCGACATCTGAATTAATGCTACTCTCCCTATGATTGAAATTGGAATGTATTCCATTTATTGAACAATTATTTAACCATATCAATTAATGGTTTGAAATTCAGGTCATAAAGATCCTGAACCATGACTGTTGTATATATTCCTAAGTAGCACTTGGGATTTAGGTTTATTAATGGGCGTAGTTCTTCTAGTAAAGTGTCTATTATATTATGTTGATTTGTATAGCGCACTAATCACCCAAGAGGGTAACCAAGCACTTGGGCAAGGTATGTTGGTGTGTGGTCCCAAGGTGCTTGTATAAAGAGTAAGGTCTTCATCATCTTGTGGAACTCAAGAAGTGAGGAGGAGGCTCTGATATATTGAGCGAGGTCGTTCCACGTCTTGGGTACGATGTAGGAGGATGAGCAACCTCCAGTTTTGCTTTTGCGGATGTGGGGAGTGTGTGCAAGTAAGAGTGGGCCAGGTGTCTGGTGGGTTGGTGAAAGTGTATGCGGTCCTAAGTTGTGTAGGGCTTTGTATGTGTGCGTGAGAAGTTTGAATTGGCTGCCCTGTTGTGTAGCTCCTACAGTACCCCTGCAGGACCTGCGCGTTTGGATAACATATACTGCGGGCTTGGTGGCAGACTGACTCCGTGCACCCCCACCGTATATGTTAGCCTAGTTTTGCATTAGCTAGCTCGCAGTGCCACTAGTGTCTCCTCTTATCGGGGACAGATTAGTTTCTGGCAACCTTAGATCATGACAACCCTGATTCCCTCAGAATCGTGGAAACAATGTACTACCTTTCGCTCAGTCACTCGTGCTCACTTATTCGGTTTGTCTCAGAGAGTTACACAGAATAAATAGTCGGGCGTTTCAATAAGTATTTATTGAACAGTTGTTATTCTAGTGTAAAATATATGTGCTGCTGTAACCAGCAGACAATAGCAGAGATATATTATCAGCAGTACGATAAAAGCAAAGGGATAGAACAGTTCTATCATATTGCGATAATCATGAATACATACATGAATATAAAAGCATTATGCAAGAGCGCGTACTCCTACGATGCCTACCTAGATGTACCTGTGTGTACCTAGCATATGTGTAGGTCTAAAAGCCTAAGAGCCAAGAATCCTTCTAGGATTTAGTCGAACCCCCATACCTGAATAGAGAGAGTGTGGGACCCCGTCCTGGTCTCGAGTTGGACACCCCGCAAGGGCTGTGTCAGACCACTGTCAGCTGGAGCGACTGCATGCAGGAGCCTCAGCGTCTCTGGTCAGTGTGTCAGCATGGAAGTCTCGGTTCCCTCTGTCTTACCGGGGCAAGATGTGGTGTATTTATACCCTAAAGAGTCTCGGTCCTCAGTTTGGTTTGTATTGGACATGAGGAAGACGTCAGGGGTGAACTTTGTACATACATATTATGCACGTGGTGTATTCCTAGAAAGCCATGCATAATTAATGAGTACAGTGAGAGCCTGTGTTTGGGAAAAACCCTGCTGTATTCAAAACCACAGGATAGATAATGTTCAGCCCTCAGAGCTCGTTGTGTACAAGCTGGGACCAATGTAGGTGAAAGATCATGCCTATATAAGGACCCATGACTATAATAGGACATGTACAGTTATGACCATAATTGGGCATATGCGGCTATGACCATAATAGGGCAAGTACGAATATGACCATATTAGGGTAAATATGAATACGTCCATTTTAGGGCATGTACAAACTGGTCTACATTAGGGCCTCAATCGGGATATAACACCCACTCCTCTTCCGAATTGGATAAAAATGACCATACTTAAAATCTGGACAATTTAAAAATAATTTTTCGTTTAAAAGCAAGTAAATACATGGTTCTAAAAAATCGTTAAAATGAGGTGGTGTTTTAAAAAAAAAAAAAAAATTATTTAAAATTCAGCTATTTCTAGTTGCCACTTGAAAAAGTCAATATTGTCTCTATATAAAGATTGCATTACCATAAGCAGGAAAAGGCCATGCTTTTCTCAAGCGAAAGTGTCCATGTAAGAAAATGTTCCAAATTTAGATCGTTTGTTTTGAAACGAGCAAAGAAGCTGAATTCTTTCCCAGGACGCGATGAGACAATTCGAGATTAAACGTCCTGGCTGGGAAGTTCAGTATTATCGGTGTCCGCTGCTGCAGACGACAAATCCAACGCCTCACAGAGAACGTCAATTGCACATAGATGGAATGTAGCACTGCTAACAGTCGGTGCTGCGGCAGCTTGTGCGGCAGTTGTTACCTGGGTGCCTGTGGAGGAGTCACCTAACCCAGCAGGAGCAAACGGCACCTGTGGATTCTCCAGGAATGCGTTCATCAGAATTGGAAGCCGCTGAGGACAACGCAGAGCGTGGGCCTTTATGGGGTCCAAACATCATCATTATCGGGGCGACATTTTCGCCCCAAAACCAAAGTGGGAGGCTACCGGAAATAAGTGTTGAGTTTAAATTCAGGCAGTGGAAAGGGAAGGGATACTCTTCCGGTGTATGAGAGAGGACTACGGTCGTTTTTGGCAGGTACATGTGAGGGGGATTGTAGAAAGTAGGACTTGTAGTGCATAATAAAGGAGGGATGAAGTGGTGATTATGGGCGGGAGCAGAGGGGTGATGAGGAATTGTGGTGAATACAAACGGCAGTAATTGATGTGTAGAAAAGGAAGGATGTGATGGGTGGGACACGTAGATAGTGGTTGGAAGAAAGTGAAGAGTGACATGGTGGTTGAAGACGGGATATGCAGGTAGTGGGGGAAAGAAAAAGAGGAGATACACGGGGATGGAGTTGATAGGGAAGTCACCGATTGAGTGCATATTGAGTTAAAATAGCAATAAAGTGAAGGGACCGAATTCTGCCAGAGGTGCCAGGAGGTTATTTTTGGTTGCACTGTGGCGCATAATATGATTTTTCACAAGAGATATTTTTTAGAGAAATGTGTTGTTAACTTACGTTTTTGTTGAGAGAGACTATGTACACACACTGTCTAATGTAATAATAATGTTTATTTTATGGTTATTTTCAGTTACCCCTGACGAAGGGCCCCAGTAGCCCGAAATGCATTGGGTTTCAATAAACTGCTTTCTGATGAACTTGGCATCTGTACGTGTTTTCGAAGAGAGGTCCGGATGGGCACATCTTAAACATGAGAAACCTGTGAAAATTGCATTACCTTGCATGCGGATTTAAACAGTTTTATAATGAAAGATTGGGATGAACAATTGGAATAAAAGGAGTACATTGAAAAGAAGAAAAAAAGATGTGAGAAAGAAAAAGTGCAGCGGCAGTTTCAGCTGTGCCATTGGTTTTGGGGCAAAAATGTCGCCCCCGATAATGATGATGTTTAGTTTACACGTGCAGTTTGGGCTGGGCACGTCACCAGTGAGCACGCAACGGAAAAGATTGACGGATAAAGAGACTAAGAACTAAAAGTAGGAGTTGGTGTGCAACCCGCATATCTATGACCTTTATGGGGTCCAGCATTGCATCCGTGTCCGGAGGCGCATCCGATGGAAACGTTAGACAGAGATCCAACGTGCATTCTTCTCCGCAGAACAGGCATCGAAGAACAGGTAAGATGCAGTCTACCCAGACTGGTCTAAATGATAGAAACCAGGAGGCATTGAGTTCTTGCAGGCAAGAAATGCCCAGAAGTTGTACCATGCGTTCACAGTATTTCCGCTCCAGGAGCGTGTTCACCATTCCCTCTGGAAGTGGGCCGTCCATTGCGTAGCAGCAATATTACAATCAGGATTCCTGCGATTAGGAACAGGATGAGCGGGAATCCTCCAAATACGCTTCCCAATACGGAGTGTATAAAATTTGGGATTACTCCGAGGACTGTCTGAAAGGTGCTTAACAGTCCGGACCAGTAGCGGCCCGTGCAGGGCGTGCTTGCTGGGCGGTGACGTCGGGCGGGGGTGGGGCTGGGTGGGGAGGTAGTAAACACCGGAATACGAAATAAAACGAATTTCGTTGGCTCGCGCTGCATCGCATTTGGCGATGCAGCGCGCGCAACGAAATTCGTTTTAGTAATTTAATTGTCTACTTACCTGCATTTATCCGTATTCCGGTGTTTACTACCCCCCACCCTGCCCCTCCCCCGCCCCACGTCACCGCCCGGCAAGCACTCCCTGCACGGGCCGCTACTGGTCCGGACCCTATGGTCTTAAATAGGTGTACAATACCGCTCGTATCAGACATGTTGAAGATACGACCCACCATTTCTGCTAAATGAATGGGGCAGTTTGTACGTATGAGGGCCTGTATCTCGGTCGAGGTCCTTGCAACTTGAAGTTCATAGGTTTCTCGAGCGGAGGTTAAGGGCACGGGTTGCTGTAAAAGCATGGCTTTCAATCTGCTCAGAGTATCAAACTGTATGAAAGAAACATTCAGCGAAGGCCACAGTGGCGCCTCCCTGACTGTGTTCAGTGGCGGAAACA
Source organism: Calotriton arnoldi (assembly GCA_963921515.1). Lineage (NCBI taxonomy): Eukaryota > Metazoa > Chordata > Amphibia > Caudata > Salamandridae > Calotriton > Calotriton arnoldi. The sequence continues at coordinate 223,458 of CAWUFW010017235.1, forward strand.
ATACTTGCATACAGCAAGAAACCCTGGAGTTAACAGTGACTAGATATGCGATGCCCGGAAGCATCCCACAGCAACCTTGATCATTTAGCATTAAGTAACTCCCATTCGAGAGCAGCTGGAAAACCGGCGTGATAATGGCCGCTGGGGTCCCTGACATGTGACAAGATAAGTTCGCCACTGAACCACTGCAGGCTCCGTGTAGAGAAATATCCTGACACATGAGAGAACCGCTTAAAGCGTTCTTGCAGTTTGTACCACTCAGATACACTTCTCGGTCCCCATTCCGGCATCGGTATCTATATGGTAACTCCCAAGTTTCCTTGATGTATCCCTTACCCATTTTCACATATTTGCTTACCTGCCTTTGCTCAAGGCAATATTGGAACTGAAACGTAGTGACCGGCAGAGTGATTTGGCCATGAATTAGCCATTCTGTTGATGGTGATTCGGCTACAGTGAATGGTAACCTTTCCAGTTTCTCAATACCCAGCATTGTATATTTGGCTCCCCTTTGTGCCATTTCTGTCTGTTTATCAGTCAGATTGTATTCTGAAAACAGAGACGTAGTGTTTATAAAACGGCATGGCACATAGCCTGCACGCAAAGATTGCAGCGTCCAGCTTAACATCATAATAGAACGTAGCTGAGATTGCCTGTGTTGTAACAAGGCCAGATCTTGTTCTAATATGTCGATTGCCGAGGACACAATGTTGCCTAAGGAGTAAATCCTGGAGGTCAAAGTAGTTAACCCATTATCCACTACAGCTAATGCCTTTTCTAAGTTAATACGGTCTATCTCCTGTATCCTTTCTGCGGCCTCTTGTTGGGATATTTTCCAGTTTTCATTATAATAGGCATAAATGCCGGCATATATGAAATGTTTCTGACGTGTTTTCCTTGGGCCTGACAAGAAATCCCTAGGGTCTACATCAGGTGTGAGTACGGTCAAGTGATGTTTTACTTCTGTTAGTGTTGAGGTCTCTAGCCAATCAAGGCACAACTTCCCAACACTATAGGATGTCACTACCCCAGGGTGTTGTCTTTGTACATAGCGGGTATCTGGCCTATGGATACTAAATCCTTCGGTTGTATTCATAAATCTCTGTTGACATTTGTTTGTGTCAATGGGCCAAATCAGCCATTCTGTCCAATCAGGATCTGATCTGTTGTACTGGAAAATGTCATCTAATTTCACCCCATGTGTAGTAGAATTCTGCCCCCCACCCATCTGCGATGGTGTTGGAAACCCCGGTGTGTTCATTTCCTTGCCTTTGGCTAATCCAAGGCAGGATGTTTGTTGCACAGTTTCATACAGAAATAAAATCTGCTGCTGAATGATGCATGCTCTAAAAAGTGCTTCTATTCCCTGGACTTGCCAGTCCCTAGAACCCCAGATCGATTTGGAATCTAATGTGTCTTTCCATAGATCGAAACCCTGTTTAGACAACTTGTTCAGAAAGGATGCATAGTAAATATGTTTGGTGTTCGTTAACATAATTTTCTGAGCTGAAATTTTCGCCACTTTATAATAAAATTACTTCGGGTTGGATGTGTTAAACCCTGAGAAGTATGTGAATTTCTGTGCAAATGCTTGTGAACTACCCTTCGGTGGTGTTGGGCAGTGTTCCCACTGAAGGTACTCAAATACATTTCTAGGTGTTATAGATTTGTGCAAGAAATGATGAGCATATTGCTGGTAACAGTACAATGTATCATAGTCTGAAGTACCTTCTAACATTTCATTGTTCGGAAATGCTGCAGTTTTTTCTAAATCAGACATTATAGCATTTACAGTTTCAGTGTCCCAATCATCAGAAAATGTACTGGAGGTAATGATATCACTTAAAGAAATTTAAAATACATGTTTTAGCTTTAAAAGTTCAGTCGGACCGAATACATCATAATCAATCTTGTCCCATACTATACCGTCTGGTATATGAACTGCTGTGATGTTCACTGAAGACAAGTCTCTTGGTTCACGATGTGAAGACTGGTGTGTTTTTAAAATCAAATTGACTCTTTGGGCTGTAGAGCTTTGCTGGAGGTATCGTCCATTAATAAGCATACTAAAAGTTATTATTAAACCTAGCCAGAAAATGAAAAATAAAATCCCAGTGATATACCATAGTTCTATCCAAGGTGACACCAGGTAAGTCTTTCTAAAAAAGCTCAAAAAGTAATTGAGTTTCTGTTGGAGTGATTTTTTGGCTGGCGTCGTTTCCAGCTCGCTTGGATCCAGTGAAAACGTATCAAAGTTCATGAAATAGCCAGAAGCAGTTCGATCAATTGTTGGAATTGCATCGGGATTTGTTGAAATCGGATTTTGCTCTTGACGAGGCATGTTGATGTAGATGTCTGTATTAGGTCTGATTGCAACTTGGTTGTTAAGTTGATTTTCATTATGAAGATGAATTTCTTGTTGAAGTGGAACGAGTTCCATAGCATTGTTGCTTAGTCCTTCATTCCGTACAGGTGGCTCCTCAAACGTGATGAGTCTTTCTGTTTGAACTTCTTGGATTGTAGCGAGAGGAGGGCGTCTGCTACTGTGGAGTCCACGCGGCCTACTGTTTAGTATCGGCCACATAGTGTGGTTTGATTAAGCCGATTGAGACAAATCTTTTCTCCTTTTTTCCGGCAAGAGGCGGCAGAAGTACAGTTCTTGTGCCGTGGATTGCAAGGAACGGTACAGGCTTTCTGTAAGATGGCCCAAATTCTTTCTTGTCAGCAATCTTCTCTCTGACCAGATCCCCGATTTTTGAGATCCAGATAGGTCTTGCTGTTACTGCCTTGACTTCCTCAGTGGCGGCCTGTTTCTGGAGCACGTTACTTTGTTGTGTCCTGGATTCATTTAGATCCTGTAAAACAGCCAAACGATCATGGATATCAAATGGTTTTTCATCCGCCACTGTGCCTTCACAATCAAGATCAGGTACCCACATTCTCGTCCCAAATAGGACCTCGTAAGAAGTGACACCCCCTAGAGAGCTTCTTGGCTGATTATTGATCGCGCGCTGTACCCCATAAAGGTGATCGACCCATCTACCACCCTTGCCTAATACCCTAGCTGTTAAAGATTGCTTTAAGTCCCGGTTTTTCCTCTCCACAACAGAATTTCCCTCGGGATGGTACGGAGAGGAGTACCGCAATGCTACGCCCATTCCTTCCATGGCCTCTTTGTAAGCCCGAGAGCTAAACGCCGGACCACGGTCAGAATGTAACGTGCCAACTGCGTATGTGCCGATAAAGACTCGCAAATCTTTTATAACAGTTCGAGCGTCAGCTGAGCGCTGAGGCCAAACCCATGATATATTTCTTGGACCCATCAGATTTTAAGGGTCCACAGTGGTCCAAATACACACATGCGAGAGGTTTGTCTGATTTCAGTAATGGTGTCTGCGCTGGGCGTGTTACGGTGGAGCCTTTTATCTGCTGACAGATGTCGCATTTCAAGACATAGTCTTTGGTCTGCTTCGTTAACCCTGGCCACCAGTAGCGCTGTTTCAATAAAGAAATAGTCGCTGTAAGGCCTGTATGCGCAGAACCCAAACCCTCGTGTGCCGCTAAAATCAAGCCTAGCCTACGATCCATATTTGGTATTACTCTATCCCCCACTCAAGGAATCTGAGCATATGGAATGTTTTGTGCATCTAACTTGTAGGAGTACTTGAGTGGAAATTTTTTAGGTACTGCTGTGCTGCCTTTGCGTGAAGCATTGAGAGCTACCATAATCTCGCTGTCTACCCTCGTCTTTGAACGAGTAACTGCAGCTACGGCGGCTGTGCGAAGAGCCCCCTTTGTGGCTTCATCAGCCAATGAATTCCCTTCAACGTGAACGCCATCACGCTGATGATCAGTGAATGTATCACGTGAGCCCTTGGTAGTTCGTTTCTCAACTCCACTACCTGTTCCCATAGCATTTTATGCTTAATTGTGCCACCTTTTGCGTCTTTGAACCCGTTTTGTTCCCAATGATGTAGATATTCATTGTACGACTGTACACAGTAAATGGAATCGCACACAATAAGTGTGGGGAATTCGTGATCCGTATTTATAAGTGCCAGTATAAGTGCTTTGAGTTCTGCCAACTGAGCCGTGCAGTCTCCTAGAGATTGCGCTTTAGTACAACTCGGATGGAACTTTCCATCGTGCATGCGACCTTTAAGAATCGCACACGCCGCGCTGTAAGCTTGCTTACTCCCTATGGCTGGTTGAGCAGAACCGTCAGTGTAAATAATGTATTCATACTGATCTAGAGGCAAAATTTCATTTGGTAGAGGATATTCTTGTTCGTATTGCAGGAATGCCTGTGTTTTTAAACTTGGATCAAATCTGTATTCAGCATCCGTTGCAGTAAGAGAATTAGCCCATTGTATCCATCTTGGATGTAAGGCTTTAGCATTTGGAATGCTAGCTTTTGTAATAGCTTCTAAAGCTGGTACTGGGGTCACGACAATTATGCGCTTTCCCTGAGCCAGAGCTCTTTCTCTTGCTACAGCGGTCTGCACTGCTGTCAGGATTTTTTCTGTTGAAGAGAAACGCATTTCTGCGTTTGTGTACAGGTGTGATTTGTATGCGATTGGTACAGTTTCGCCTTCATTAAAAGTTAAATAAGTGTACTCGCATTGACCCGCTATGACGGTCAGTTGCAGCGCGTACCGAGCAGGCTGCTCATGTGTGTTTTTAACCGCTGAAAGACCGCTTTTAACCCTGAATTTTTAAAGAGTATTTCTGTGTTCTTAAACTTAGTCTTACCGCATTTGCACTTTGAAACTCCTACCTACCGGTCCCCGGTCCGCCGCGGCTGCTGTGCCGTTTGTTGCGGAGGGACGTGGCTCCTCCCCTAGACTTTCACTTCCGGGGGTGTGGATAAAGGAGCCCTGCTGAAGCGGTCGCGCAGCGGTCAGTTGCAGCGCGTACCGAGCAGGCTGCTCATGTGTGTTTTTAACCGCTGAAAGACCGCTTTTAACCCTGAATTTTTAAAGAGTATTTCTGTGTTCTTAAACTTAGTCTTACCGCATTTGCACTTTGAAACTCCTACCTACCGGTCCCCGGTCCGCCGCGGCTGCTGTGCCGTTTGTTGCGGAGGGACGTGGCTCCTCCCCTAGACTTTCACTTCCGGGGGTGTGGATAAAGGAGCCCTGCTGAAGCGGTCGCGCAGCGGTCAGTTGCAGCGCGTACCGAGCAGGCTGCTCATGTGTGTTTTTAACCGCTGAAAGACCGCTTTTAACCCTGAATTTTTAAAGAGTATTTCTGTGTTCTTAAACTTAGTCTTACCGCATTTGCACTTTGAAACTCCTACCTACCGGTCCCCGGTCCGCCGCGGCTGCTGTGCCGTTTGTTGCGGAGGGACGTGGCTCCTCCCCCTAGGCTCTCACTTCCGGGGGGTGTGGATAAAGGAGCCCTGCTGAAGCGGTCGCGCAGCGGTCAGTTGCAGCCCGTATCGAGCAGGCTGCTCGTGTGTTTTTAACAGCTGAAATACCGCTTTTAACCCTGAATTTTTAAAGAGTATTTCTGTGTTCTTAAACTTAGTCTTACCGCATTTGCACTTTGAAACTCCTACCTACCGGTCCCCGGTCCGCGCGGCTGCTGTGCCGTTTGTTGCGGAGGGACGTGGCTCCTCCCCTAGGCTCTCACTTCCGGGGGGTGTGGATAAAGGAGCCCTGCTGAAGCGGTCGCGCAGCGGTCAGTTGCAGCGCGTACCGAGCAGGCTGCTCATGTGTGTTTTTAACCGCTGAAAGACCGCTTTTAACCCTGAATTTTTAAAGAGTATTTCTGTGTTCTTAAACTTAGTCTTACTGCATTTGCACTTTGAAACTCCTACCTACCGGTCCCCGGTCCGCGGTGGCTGCTGTGCCGTTTGTTGCGGAGGGACGTGGCTCCTCCCCCTAGGCTCTCACTTCCGGGGAGTGTGGATAAAGGAACCATGCTGAAGCGGACGCGCGCAGCGGGCGCGCCACTGGCGCGCCGAAGGCGTGCCTAAGGCAAGCCCGTCTGCGCCCGTCCGCGACTGGACCGCGGCCAGCGCCAGCCACGCTGCCCGTGGGGCTCCAGCAGGCCCCACCTGGACTAGGGAACAATTACTAACGCTCGCTTCATCGGGTTGTGCCAGGCCTACCTGTCTCAACCCAGGCCATATGGAAGATGGGTGGGGCACTCAGGCAGGACGCTGTAACACATGCTCTTATTCACTGGATAATAGGATAAAGGAGGGAGAAAGCAATACCTCTATCCCCCCTGTACCTTCACAGATGGCCCGCACTTCCACTTCCACAACCAGACCAGAAATTAGAGCCTGCCTAGTCAATTGCAGATCCCTCCCTAAGCATGCTGATGACATTTGGCTTCATCTAGAGTCCCGCTCCTGGGACCTCATGTTTCTAACTGAAACCTGGTTAAGGGATCACTCTTACCCTGACCTATCTTTAGCTATCCCCGAAGGCTACAGGATTACAGTAGCCAATCGGCCTGGCAATAGGCTAGGAGGCGGACTCGCGGTGATCCATAGAAGGGACTGGGAGATCACGGTGAAGAAAATAGAGAATACTGGGATGATCGAAGCACTGTCGTTTTGTGTCAAAATCTCCCCCACTTTCCCATTCGCAGGATTGCTGGTCTACAGACCCCCAGACTCACCTTCCGCTCAGTGGTCTGAACTACATAACATTATTGCTGACCTCTCTCTTAAATATGCCAATTGCACGATCCTCGGAGATTTCAATGTCCATATGGACAATGACATATGCCCACTGGCTGCTCAACTATCATACACTCTCAAAGGGTTGAATCTGATTCAAAAAGTGTCTGCCCCGACACACGTGGCTGGCCGCATGCTGGATCTTATTTTCACCAACATCTCCTCCCTAAGAGTAGACGCCCCTCTCCCACTGACCTGGTCAGACCATTTTTTAGTCCCTTTCTATTTGACTATTCCTTCCAACAACAATCAGGTCAGCTCTACACCCGAAACCAGAAGAAACTGGAGGAAGGTTACACCGGAGGTCATTGACCGTGTGCTATACAACACAGTCCCAGTACTGACGGGAGAGCCCAGTCAAGATGCCTCTCTTTTTAACAACTGGATCACATCTGCCCTGGACAAAGTTGCTCCACTCAAAAATATGAAACTGTCCAGAAATAATCCCTCTGCCCCCTGGTTCACAACCGAACTCCGGCTGGAAAAAAGTTTATGTAAGCAATTGGAGCGTACATGGAGGAAATATTATAACTCCGACGCCAAATGCAGATACAAAATGGCATTAAAGAAATTTCATATTTTAAAATGTAACACAATCAGGGACTATGTAGCCAATCAGATTAAAACTTCAGATAATTCAACTAAAGAAGTGTTCAAGATTGTTCAGGGCTTTATGAAGCCACTAGCCTTGAAGAGTACTATCACCCCCTCAGCCTCCCTCTGTGAAGATCTATCCAGCTTCTTCCATGACAAGATTCAGAAAATCTACTCCTCCTTCCCCCTAGCTGGGATCCCTCCATTGCCAGCTACACTAGCCCACAATCCTAACCTCTCTAACACTTGGTCGGAATTTCACCCTTTATGCACAGCCACCTCCTTGGTGGAACTAAGTAAAATCAAATCGGGCGCTCCGACCGACCCCTGCCCAGCCAGCTTCTTCAAATTACTGGCTCCAGGGCTCAATCCCCTCTTAAATGCCATATGGAACGCCTCCCTGAGCCTGGGCATCTTTCCTGCACCATGGAAAACGGCTTATGTCCAACCAATCCTAAAGAAAGAAGACGCGGACCCATCAGATCTAAAGAATTTTAGACCGATCTCTCTCCTCCCGGCACCGGCCAGAGTGCTGGAAAAGGTAGTCCAAAAGCAGCTATCGGAGTTCCTGGAGACTAACCATCTTCTCCACGACTCCCAGTCGGGCTTCAGGAAGGGATACAGCACAGAGACGGCCCTTCTTGAAGTGGCAGAAACCATACGGGAAACTGTAGACCAGGGCAGATGCGCAATGTTAGTGCTGTTGGACTTGTCCGCAGCCTTTGACACTGTGTCACACCAGATCTTATTAGAGAGACTTGAGTCTCTAGGTGTGAAGGGTACTGCTCTAAACTGGTTCCGCACCTTCTTAGAAGGCCGGTCTCAAAACGTGTTCCTGCGTCCATTTACTTCTGCCTCCAGACCTATCAGCTGTGGGGTCCCGCAGGGCTCGGCGTTGAGCCCCACCCTTTTTAATGTGTACCTGGCCCCTCTCTCCTCACTGATTGAACAGTGTGGCGTGAAGGTGGTCTCGTACGCTGACGACACTCAGCTAGTGTTCTCTTTTAAAGAACACACGGAGGCAGCCTTCATGAACTTCAAGCAATGTCTGCGAATAATCTCGGCGTGGATGACAGACAGTTGCATGAAGCTGAACACTGATAAAACAGAGGTTCTGTTTTTTAACCAATCCTTTCCTCCTTTGTCTGAACTCTGGTGGCCGGCTGAGCTTAACCCCCCTCCTAGCTCGGTGAACTCAGCTAGGAACCTAGGCTTCAGGTTTGACTCCAGCTTATCTGGTCGTGCCCAAATTTGCAAAGTCTCTTCCGCCTGCTTCTGGAAATTAAAAAGTTTACGAAAATTCCTGCATTTCCTGCCAATGGACTGCAGGAAAAATGTGGTCCATGCACTTGTCACTTCCCAACTGGACTACGCAACCAGTCTCTACCTGGGGCTCCCAGATTACCTGCTGAGAAAACTACAGATCATACAAAATGCTGCAGCCAGGCTGATCAGAAACGTGCCTCTTCGCCACCACATCTCTCCCCACCTGCGGAGCCTTCACTGGCTCCCGGTCAAGAGACGGATCGAGTTTAAGGCTCTGACACTGGCCTTCAGATCCACCAGAGATGCTGGCCCCCAATATCTGAAGCACAGACTCCGGAGATATCACCAATCAAGATCTCTGAGGTCAAACCATCAGGACCTAATGGTGACTCCGCACTTCAAAAAAGCCAGGACGGGGGTCGCGCTTTCGCTGTGAAAACCGCCTCTCTGTGGAACTCTATGCCAGCGCACCTTCGAAAGGCGAAGTCAGAGCCCCTGTTTAGAAAGGCCTTAAAAACCTGGCTCTTCAGCCTAACTTAGAACACTGCTCAATTCCTCAGCCCTTGCACGCAATCTGTATCTACCGCTAGCGCCGGGACACTTCCGTTGGAGGTAGCTGTGCGCTCTATAAAATGCATTATTATTATTATTATTATATTATGACTCGGATCACTAAGTTCTGTGCGTTTACGCGTGTCTGTAAATGTTTAGAAGCTATCATGTCTTCTTGTAGGGAACGCAGGATATTCGTGTGTTCCTGTGTCCATTGTCTAACTGAAAAATCAGGTTTTATTAAGTCATAGAAAGGTTTTACTCTTTCTGCGTAATCCAAAATGTATGTTCGACCAAAATTTAGGAATCCCAGAATTGATTGTAAATTCTTTAATGATTTAAGAGGTTGGAGCAGCGCACACTTTTCTAAAAAGTTAGCTGCTAGGCTTTTTCCCTCACTTGACAGCTCGTATCCTAAAAACAGGACACTGAGGTGGGCAATTTTAGATTTTTTAAATTAAATTTGTAGCCATCAGAGGCGAATCCCATAATAATGGTGCTCACCCTGGTCAAGTGCCTCTTTAAGTCATCGTCCGTCAGATAAATATCATTCACATAGGACAATGCTTCTTCATCCAAATTTTGGAGTAACTCTGTTACCCTTGCTGAAAACAACCCCGGGCTATTCTTATACCCTTGGGGGACTCGGCAAAATTGCCGTTGGGACCCTAACGCACTGAATGCGGTTAGATACCTGCTTTCAGGCGCTATATTTTGGCAGAAAAATCCATTTGAGATCTCAAGTGTTTTATATATATATTTTTTTGATAAACAAATTTTTATTGATTTCACAAAAAGCACCAGCGAATCATCCCGACACCATGATAACATAGGAATATATGCAATGATCTGAACAACCCATATGACAAGGGTGTACAAATTCAAAATGATGGACAATTGAGTATCCCCGGCGAGGCTAAACCATACCCCCCAGCCACTTCCCCCAGACCCTTCGGTATTTTTTGGGACAGCCACGCGCCTCGTACATGGTCTTTTCCTGCGTGGCGCACCAGTCGACTCCAGCTCGCCATCTCCCAACAGTGGGGGGGTCAGGGCATTTCCAGGCAGTCGCTATGTCTCTTTTAGCCACCACCATTGCCGTGGTGTAAAACAATTTTTCGTTTCTGGACCCATCCAGTCCGTCTGTGATGCCTAAGATCGCATGTTTCGGGTCATGTGGGATCTCCCACCCCAGTACCTCGGTGAGTTCCTCCTCAATGTCTCCCCAGAATCGCGCCAAGCGTGGACAGGCCCATACCATATGGAGAAAGTCAGCGGGTTCGTAACCGCATCTAGCACAGGCAGGGGTCGGGTGAAGCCCTGCGCGATGCAGGCGCCAGGGGTCAAATAGGCGGCATGTAAGAAATAAAGCTGCACCATGCGCAGTTTGGCGGAGGCGGTAACTGTCCTGGGGGCCATAAGGGCGTCACGCCAGTCTTCCTCTTCCAAGGCGCCCACCCAGTCCTCCCATTGAACCCGCAGCCGATCTAAGGATGTTGTAATCAGTGTCCGATAAATGCGAGAGATGCCCCCCTCCCCAGATCCCCCAGCATGATTTGTGCCTCAGGAGGGTATGGTCTGGAAGCCGTGTACCAGTCGTGAGGTGCGCTTGAAGAGCATGGCGCAGCTGTAGGTATCTATAAAACTGCGAGTGGTGTAGGGAGTGTCTAGTTTGAAGGTCTTGAAACAAGCGCATATGATCACCCACCCATACATCGCCCAATTGAGAAATACCTATAAGGTCCCAGGACCGAAAACCCTGCAGCCCATTGACTTCCCTGAGCCAAGTGCCCTGCCACAGGGGCGTACATTGGGTCAATGTGTGTGTCCACTTTGTGTGTCGCAACGCGGCCCGCCAGGCCAATAGCACAGAACGCGTCACCTCTGGCAGACGGGACGAAATAGGCTCCCCATACAGCATCGACTGAACATTGGACAATCCCAGCTCACTGAGCTCCAGCCTATACGCCGGATCGGACCAGCCCCCATTGAACCAATCATGAAGAGATAACAGACGCGTGGCCAGGTAGTATAAATATAAGTGGGTCATCCCCAGGCCCCCGTCAAAGGAAGGGATCCTGCAGACACCCAGAGCCAATCGGGCCCTCCCCTTCCCCCAGAGGAACTTAGAAGCCATGCTATCAAGGTCCTGGAACCAGGCCCTCGGGAAGTTGAGGGGGGGGTGTTCTGAAGCATATAGAGGAATCTGGGGAGAATCATCATTTTGAAAAGTGCGACCCTCCCCATGGGGTTCAGAGGCAATGCTTGCCATTTCTGAAGGTCAGCCTTAGCCCTTTTCACCAGGGGAGTAACATTGAGAGCCCAGCTAAGTTCAGGGAGTAAAGTCACCCATATCCCTAGATACTTAAATGATTGGCGGCGGAGTGGTATGTTGGACTGCCAATCGAAACATTCTCTGGACATGTGAAGGGGGACCAGGACCGATTTATCGGGGTTGAGCCGGAGGCCCGCTCAAAGGATTGGAGGATCTGGAGGCAGTGAGGGCCCGACCTCGCGGGATCCGCTAAATAGATGAGGACATCGTCCGCGTAAAGTGCGATTTTGTCTGGCTCCGTATTGGGCCATTCCCAACCCTGCACCTGTCCGCTCGAGCGTATCAGGGCCGCCAAGGGCTCCATCACCAGAGCGAAGAGTAGGGGGGAAAGGGGACATCCCTGCCTCGTTCCCCTGCAGACCGAAAAGGGTTCCGAAAGAACCCCGTTCACCAGGACACACGCCCTTGGACGGGCATACAGTACGCGGATTAAACCCCGAAAGTGGGGCCCGAAGCCCATCTCGGCCAGGACATCCTCCAGGAACCCCCAGTCCACCGAATCAAAGGCTTTCTCAAAGTCTACCAGGAGGAGTGCTAGGTAGGGGGTAATCAAATTACGATGGGCCAGGGCTGAATGCAGCCGCCGCAGACAGTGTCGGGTACCACGCAGAGGCATGAACCCACATTGGTCCGGGTGGACCAGCGTGTGTAAGTGAGGTTTGAGGCGCTGTGCGAGGATCGTGGCAAACAACTTCAGTTCCGTGTTGATAAGGGAGATTTATGAAGGACCACAATGGGAGCCATATCTGTCTCCGGGGGGAAGGAACCCTTCTCCGCTGCCTCCCGGAATAGGTGAGCGAGATGTGGAACGAGGGTCTCACGGTACAGGGCATAGTATTCCTCGGGAAGGCCGTCTGGACCCGGCGTCTTGCCGGACGAGGTAAGGGTAATCGCCTCCCCAATTTCTTCATGGGTGATGGGATGGTCCAGGACTTCTTGAACAGCGGGGTCCATGTGAGGTAGGTGGCCGGATCCAGCCCCCAACAAACCCGAGAGAGAGAGGGTGGGAGTTTTGGCCGTGTATAGTTGGTGATAGTATGAGGCAAAAGCGCGGGCCATCTCCGCTGGGGAGTGACACACCGAACCATCCTGACTTATTCGGTTCGCTCTGGGGTAGGTGGCCAGTCTGTGGAGGAGAGAACCGTTTTTGTCTCCCCATCCGTAAACCCTGGCAACGGAGGAGCGCCAGAGGAGTTTAGCCGCGTCCAGCAACAGTTGTCGAATTTCCTCGCGGATGTGCTCAAGGAGCCTCACTTCTGAGGCATCGGGGTTCAGGGCGGTGGATTGTTCAAGGCGCAAAAGCTGCGCCTCGTGCGAGGTAATCTGGTCTGACTGCGCACGCCGCTGGAGTTGGAGTTGTCCCTTGGTGACTCCCCTAATCGTGGCCTTGCCAGCCTCCCACAGGATACCTGGCGAAGACACCGACCCCTCGTTGGTCTGGAAATAGTGTTTGAGTTCCCGTCCCACCACCTTTCGGAATTCCTTGACTTGAAGGAACCACGCGTTTAGCCTCCATGTCTGACGCATTGACTCGGGGGGGGCTGGAGCCCTTAGTGAGTATCACCGGAGAGTGATCGGATATACCCTGAGGAAGGATGGCGACGTCCTGGAGCGTGAGGCAATCAGTCGAGGGAACGAAAATTGCGTTGATGCGCGCATGTGTGTGGTGAGCTTCTGAAGTATGTTTAAATTGCTTGGAACGCGGATGCCAGGTGCGCCATGCATCACAAAGACCTAGGGATTCAGCCAATTCGTTAGGTGTTTCGCATGCGCAAGTCTACTGTGAGATGGGGGCCCTGTCGTATCCAAAGCGGGAGAAGAGACCGCATTAAAGTCGCCCCCCAGGAAGGTGGAGCCCGGGGGCAGGGAAGCCAGGAGCGTGGTGGAGGCGGTTAGAGTCGCCGTCAGCATCGATGGGGGAGAGTAAAGCGATACAAAGTTGAGGGGTTCGCCATTCAGAGTGCCAGACAGGGCCACAAAGGTGCCTTGGACGTCATGATTGACTCACGTTGCCACAAAAGGAAGGGAACGTTTCGCCAGGATCGCCACCCCACGGGTTCCCCGGGTGAAGCCCGAATGCCAGACCCTGTCATATCCGTATCTCGCTAAAAAGGGGCATTGGTTACCCAGTAAGTGTGTCTCTTGTAATAGTAAGATCTCCACCCTGAGGCGTTGTGCATAGCGTAATACAGCCATACGTTTGAAGCGGTCCAGAAGGCCCTTGACATTCCAGGACATGATGCGCAGGGAAACGCCCAGGCGTGGTACGTCAGCCATATTGATAAACTGTCGCATTGGCGGGGGAAGGCCCCACCGGGAAGCCCGGCCAGGGGTAGGGTCGCCGGGATGCGTGATTGGGTGCCCAGATATCAGCTATTGTGTCCCACAGGGAGTGGAATCGGACGTCGTGTGAGTGCTGGTGTGACAAAACAAAGAAGGAACAAAAAACCAAAAGTAGAACTCAGGACAACGGTCCCCCCACCCTAGCCCCACCCCCGCCCCCCCACCCTATACTTCAGGAACAGAAGCATCTGTCGCCCTAACAACAGAAAAGGTAACACTAGACCAAACTAAAACGCTTGGGAACGTGGGAAGCGTGGAGGACCCCTCCTCATGGCAGGATGTACATAGTCAAGTCCAGTAAGAGACAGAACAATGGTGAGCTGGTACGTCACCTCCGGCCGCGGAGCCAGGCCCGGCGGGCAGAGACGAGCTCAGGCTGGATCTCTAAGAAGTGTCGGGCTACGTGAGAGATCAGTGTCCGGGAGGTCAAGCAAAGAGGGAGGGGGCGAGGCTCCCTTGTGACTCGGACGGCCGGAATAGCCGGAGCGCCTCATAACCAGATGATCTCCATGGGGCGGCCCGGGCAGTCGAGAGGGACCCAGCGGGGAGTCAGAGCGGGCCCGCATCTGCCCACGGCGCCTACGTGAGCGGTTGCGCTGGGGCCGGGGAGCAGGAATCTCCGGACGGGTGGGCCCTCCGACCGCGCCACCCGGTAGGGAGATCTGATCGTTGGTCCGAAGGGGACGCTCCTCCGTGACCCAAGTCCATGCCTCCTCTGGAGATTCAAAAAATAGGGTCTTATTGGAGAACACCACCCGCATGCGTGCCGGGAAGAGGAGCCTGTATTGAATGTTGAGGACACGTAGTTTCTGCTTGACCTCGCCAAACGAGCGACATTGACCCTGGACCTCCCGAGTGTAGTCCGGAAAAATCATAATCGTGTGGTTTTCCTATCGTAGACGTTGCTGCTTGCGGGCTTCCGCCAGGATGGAGTCTCGGTCTATGTAGTTAAGGATCCGCCTTATGACCGGTCTGGGTGCCGCTCCCGCCGGTGGTTTTGGGGCAAGGGAGCGGTGAGCTCATTCTATTGCGAACCACGGAGAGAGAGAGCCCTCAGGGATCCAAGATCTCAACCATTTCTCTATGAACTCCGCGGTGCGGCCTTGCTCTGCCCCCTCCGGGAACCCCACCAGGCGAAGGTTGTTGCGGCGCGCTCTGTTTTCTGCGTCCTCGGCCCTCCGATGCAGCTTTTGGGTGTGGGATTGGAGACGCGCCACCTGCCCCTTAAGTTGCTGGACGTCATCTTCCACGGTGGCAATACGGGATTCAGTCTCTTTGATCCGGGCCGTGGCGTTTCGGAGGTCCTGCCGGATAAGGGTCATGTCCACCCTAACCTCCGCGATCTTGCCCTCCACCGAGGACTGCGAGGTGTGGATGGCTTGAAGGATGTTGGACAGATCCATTGCCGGTGGTGCATCCTTATCCGCAGTTCCCCCCGTCGCCCCAGTGTCAGTGGTGGTGAAGCGATCCATTTTGGTCTGGGTGGCCGGGGTCTTGGCTGGTCTGTCTCGGCCCATAGTGCCACTCAGTAGGGCAGGGGGACCCCACGAAGTGTCTCGAGAGGTGATCGCTGCAAGGGGGCCAGAGGTCAACCCAGAGAGGCACAGGATCCGGGAGGCAGTCGGGGATGGAGGAGACGGCCCCCCCGAGGCCCTCCGCCGCTCGATTAGTGCGGCCGACCCAGAGGCGTCTCGTTGGGGGGCCGACCAAGGATCTGAAGTGGGCCGCCGTGGTGGAGGGCTCACAGCTCCCCGCAGGTGCCACGGAGTGAGACCGGTGGGGGGGGAGGGGGGTTTGGAGAGAGAGACCACCACGCCGTTCGACAAGCACGGCCGGACACCCCCCTCCCGGCCACGTCGTCTCGGGAAGCAGAGCAGTCAGGGTCAGATCGTGAGGGCAGACCGGAGGATCACCGTCCCGGTGAGCCCAGGACCACTTCGCGCAGGGTCAAGGTCAAGGCAGACGTACACCACACCGTAATTCTCCCGCCGCTCGATGGAAGCGGCCGACACCACCCCTCCGTCCAGGAATTCAGCGTCTGCCCCCAGTCCAGCGGCCACGAGCAGGTCAGGGCCCAGAAGGCCGGAAAGAGGTCCGCGGGGCACCCAGGACGAAGGAAACTTTGTGCAGGCCGCAGGCAGGGCCACCAGGGACTGGTTCCGCTCCATAGCAAGCCGCCCGCGCGTGCAGGGGGGGCCCCCCCACTCAGCCCACACGGGAACCCCTCCCGCCGCCGGGACTTACCAGCCGCCGAGGTAGTGTAGCGTCGGGCCTCTGAGCACGGAGGCCTCCCCTCCACCGGCCGATCCCGCTCACCAGCAGCTCACGGCCCCCGGCCGCCGGGAACAGCAGATGGCACCACAGCAGCCCCGTCGGGCCTCCAGGATCCGCAGTATGAGCCCCCCGCAGGCACAGGCAGAGGGCCGCTCAGCGCCGGGCGTATTTGGCAGCCGCAGTTAGGCGAAGGTCCTCCAGCCGACCGATCAGCAGCCAGTCGTCTCCAGCCTCCCTGCGCCCGAGGCGGCGGTCGATGGGTCCGCAGCGCCGCAAGGGCACCGGGAGTCTCTGGTGAGTTTAGGTCTGGGGGCAGCTTTCCGCTGACAACGGCGTTTACAGGATCGGCGGGCGGGCCCGGCCTCCACAGCCGCCCGCGCCAGAACAGCCGCCACAGGGAGGGAGGCACAGGCGGCAATCAGGATCCTGCAGCTCACCTCCGGACACCTCCGATCCCGGGGGGGCCCTCAGATTCTTCAGGGCTCCCAGGCCGGGGAACGACCAGCAAGGTCCGACGGCCACAGGACGCGCCGTTCAGCGCGGAGGGGCCGCCATCTTGAGTGCAGGTCCCCCCGGCCAACCGAGTCCGGGGCGCGATATCGGCTCACAAAATTTTCCCAGCCAGGGGTGCAGCCGGAGGTGCTACGATGACCCGGCCAACAGTCTTAGGGTCGGATGGCTCTCTGGATGGGCGGATTACGGGCGGATGGCGGAGGGGTCCGGGAGCACACTCAAGGTGCGTCCACCATCTTGGCTCGTCAAGCCACGCCCTGTTGTTTTATATTTTTGTCGCACAATGTTATTCATTAATGCGGCACTGTGTGCATTTTGAACTGCAAATGTCTTTGTGCAAGTGTTTAAATGTCTGTAATCTAAAACTAGACGATATGTGTTGTCAGGTTTGGCTATGGGGAACAAAGGATGGTTCATAGGTGAAGTGCAATTTTCTATCACCCCCTGATATTCAAGTTGATCTAGAATCTCCCTGACTTGTTTCTTAGGTTCCTGCTTTATAGGGTATTGCCTTTGGGCATTTGGGGAAACTTTTAACGGGATCACGTGGTGGGTTGACTCATCCCAACCAGCATGATTTTTGTACAATGCTGGAGCCAGGGCAACCGCCCACTCCTGCGCATATGCATGTTTTAAATGTATGGGAACGAGGTCGGAAAAGGCTGGAAAAATTATAGTTTCTCCCCTAGGGCACTCCATGACGAATGCTGGCGGCCAGTCTTGTTCTGCTAATAGAATGTCATAACCAGATGACAGATTTTTCCAAAAGAGACCTTTAACTTTTCTGGGTTTGTCCCCCTCCATCTGGAGTGTTATCTCATGTAACTTATGTGGGACACTTACCCGAATATCAGGTGTTTCCACCGTGATATACTCACTCAACTCCGCTGTCACCAGAAATTCCTTCAGGTTCTGGTGAGCTATCGTTACTTCTGCCGTTCTGTCTAGCATCGTCAGAGCCCATTCCCTGTTCAGAAGCTGTGTCCTCAGAATTCTGGGCATGTCTGATCTTGAGACCTGCTACCTTCTTCTTTTTGAACTGAGGTTTTGATTTTTGTTTATCTACGTTTTAGGTGCGTAGTCCGCAGCGCGTTGCGTGTCTCTGGACTTTGTACGCTCCTCTTGTCTGTGTTCTGACCGTCCTTCCCTCTCGGAGTTTCTTGATGAATCCTGAAAGGAACGAGAGGAACGAGTATCAGTATCCTGATACCTGTCAGGTTTTTTAATATTATCCCTATTCCTGAGGTTATACCTCCTTTCAGAGGGCTCCTGTTGAGGAGACCTACCTCTGGACTGAGATCTGCTGTCTTTAGACTTTTGTTGTTTTTTATTTTCCCACTTCTTTTTAGAAGAAGTAGGCGTCTGCTTTGTAGTGTCCTTTTCAGGACTGCCCATCAGTTGTGGTTTTAATGCTTTCCCACCTAGACTGTCTCTGCCTAATTCTGCATATGCAGTTTCAATTATTTTGGGTAGTTCATGTTGTTGATCTACTGGACTGAACTCCCTTAGGCGTTGGCGGATCGCCACTGAAGCTGCTTCCCCCTTAATTTTAGCAAGTATTATGGCTGAGACCTGTTCAAAGTTGTTTAGCAACTTCATCCCTAGGTTAAGGGCAGGCTCTGCTCCGTACTCATTTTGTATCTGTTTTAATACTTCAGGTACTACTGCTATTGACGGGATACCATGTGTTCTGGTATATATGGCAGCAAAGACTGAACCCCAAGAGGTGCAGTCCTGTACTTGTGGTGTCAGACCCATGGGCAAGCAGATTGTTAGAATTCTGTGTTTATCACTGGTGGTAGTATTCGGGAATACTGCTTCAAGCTGAGTTATTTTCTGAGCTATCCAGAATGGGATTTGTTCGCGTTTTGCTGGCATTTTGCCCATTATCGCGTGTAATGTTTGTGGAGTTATTTTATTAACTGTACCTTGGACTGGAGTATCTTGTGCTGCAGCTGGTGCAGGCTAAACTGTTAAAGTCCTCATCACAAATTGTGTGAGGTTTCTGTAGATTTTAATTAAATCTCTGTGTTGTACGAGTAAGTCTGGCTGTGGCATTGTGCCAATATCAGGATGCGGTGTGTATGCCGCTAATATAGGCCGTGTGGCTCCTGCTCCTCCGAGCGGGCCTAATCTTGCTCTTCCATGTACGTGGGGTAGGGCGCCTTTAAACCAGTAATTATGCTCCTGGTAAGTGAGCGGAACCTCTAATTCCTCAAAAGGAGTATAGTCCTCTGGTGTTTCACCTTCTAGGTAGTAGTGAAATACATCTGTAACTGGATTCGCTGCTGGGAATGTAACCCATGAATAGAACACCTCTGTTTTATTGGATTCGTGTGCCTCAATCACGAAAATTACATTACCACCCCTGGCTCTTAAGCCATGTTCTAGAAGTTTTATGGTGACTGCCCTTCTGAAATTTGGTGCAATTTGTATTGCATCTTCAGAGCCTTCTTCTCCTAAACCGAAGAGGTCTGTTGTAACTCTCCTTGTTTCGTTTGCTTCTTCCACCATTTTTAATTGGAAGAAGGGAGGTTAAAGAATTTTTAAGATAAGGTGTAAATGCACAATTGTAGGAACTATATGTCCTTCAAGCTTGAATAACCAACAGCCAATAAATAGTATTCTCGTACTACTCAGCTGCGGCGGATTTTGTGCCCACCCACTCCAGACGTCTCTGGGGTTTTGTGAGAAGGTTCTCTGAGAATAGCACGACTGAACTACTCAGATTCTACTGTTAAATACGTACCCAACCAACGTTGGCGGCGCCATGTCGTGTAGCTCCTATAGTACCCCTGCAGGACCTGCGTGTTTGGATAACATATACTGCAAGCTTGGTGGCAGACTGACTCCGTGCACCCCCACTGTATATGTTAGCCTAGTTTTGCATTAGCTAGCTCGCAGTGCCACTAGTGTCTCCTCTTATCGGGGAGAGATTCGTTTCTGGCAACCTTAGATCATGACAACCCTGATTCCCTCAGAATCGTGGAAACTATGTGCTACCTTTCGCTCAGTCACTCGTGCTCACTTATTCGGTTTGTCTCAGAGAGTTACACAGAATAAATAGTCGGGCGTTTCAATAAGTATTTATTGAACAGTTGTTATTCTAGTGTAAAATATATGTGCTGCGGTAACCAGCAGACAATAGCAGAGATATATTATCAGCAGTACGATAAAAGCAAAGGGATAGAACAGTTCTACCATATTGCGATAATCATGAATACATACATGAATATAAAAGCATTATGCAAGTGCGCGTACTCCTACGATGCTTACCTAGATGTACCTGTGTGTACCTAGCATATGTGTTGGTCTAAAAGCCTAACAGCCAAGAATCCTTCTAGGATTTAGTCGAACCCCCATACCTGAATAGAGAGAGTGTGGGACCCCGTCCTGGTCTCGAGTTGGACACCCCGCAAGAGCTGTGTCAGACCACTGTCAGCTGGAGCACTGCATGCAGGAGCCTCAGCGTCTCTGGTCAGTGTGTCAGCATGGAAGTCTCGGTTCCCTCTGTCTTACCGGGGCAAGATGTGGTGTATTTATACCCTAAAGAGTCTCGGTCCTCAGTATGGTTTGTATTGGACATGAGGAAGACGTCAGGGGTGAACTTTGTACATACATATTATGCACATGGTGTATTCCTAGAAAGCCATGCATAATTAATGAGTACAGTGAGGGCCTGTGTTTGGGAAAAACCCTGCTGTATTCAAAACCACAGGATAGATAACGTTCAGCCCTCAGAGCTCGTTGTGTACTAGCTGGGACCAATGTAGGTGAAAGATCATGCCTATATAAGGACCCATGACTATAGTAGGACATGTACAGTTATGACCATAATTGGGCATATGCGGCTATGACCATAATAGGGCAAGTACGAATATGACCATATTAGGGTAAATATGAATACGTCCATTTTAGGGCATGTACGAATGGGTCTACATTAGGGCTTCTATGCGGGATATAACAGCGCTTGTGAATGGGGAGCCAGCAAAGCTTCCTGAGGTGCAGTGTGACGAGGGTGCGGTGTGGAAGGTCGAGTATGAGTCTTAAGGCTACATTCTGGATGGTCTGGAGTCTGTGTAGGAGTTGTTTGGACAATCCGGCATAGAGAGTGACCGTACTCCAGCCTGCGCATGATGAGTGCTTGCGTGACAGTCTGTCTGGTGTTCTGAGGCAACCATGTGAAGATATTTTGCAGCATGCGTAGGATGTGGAAGCAGGAGGTGCACACGGTATTGACTTGAGCTGTTATGTTGAGCTTCTTGTCTAGGATGATCCCTATATTTCTTGCATGGTCTGTGGGTGTGGATGTTGGTCCTAGCTCCGACATGCAATTTGCTAATAAGATCTCAGTTTTTTTCCTTTTATACTCACCTAGCACTTGAAATTCAGAAAAGATTTCGAAGACTCTACGCTGGACATCTTGATCTGCTTTTAAGAACAACATAATGTCATTTGCGTAAAGTTTGATTTTTCACATTTCATCATTTGGGGCCTTAATCTGATTACTCTTTCGAATGGCCATCGCTAGTGGTGCAATGAAGAGAGCGAATAAAATAGGTGACAAGGGACACTCCTGTCTGGTTCCGCGTTTAACTTTACATTGCCCTGCATCAACAGAATTTACAATCAGTCAGTTGTGATCCTTCATATAAATGCCTCAATACAATAATAAACTGGGATGGAAAACCAAACTCTTTTGAAATTAAGAAAACAATGTCCCAATTGACCAAGTCAAAAGCCCTTTTGGCATCTAAAAATATATATGTGCCAGTATCGGTTTATTCTTAAAAAAATCCAAGGCTTCTAATAAATAATGTGTATTTCTCGACAAGTGTATGCCGGCAATAAAGCTGTTTTGATCCTTATAAACCAACCAATTTAATTGAGTCTATTCTCCAATTATTTTTCATTTATATTGTAATCTGAATTAAGCAGACTGATTGATCTGTAAGAATTCAGATCCTCCGGGTCTTTATTCTTTTTAAGAAAACTGACCACCACTGCAGTATTAAAAGATTCTGGAACCTTTCCTCCATGTAGAATATAATTTGCAAGCTGTACAATAACTGGGTTTAAAACTTTGGTGAACTTTTTTAAAAACTCGGTAGGGAAGACATCCTCTCCATACGCTTTTACATTAGATAAAGATTTAATCACATCAGTGACCTCTTTCAACGTAACCATCCTCAATAAAATAAAGTTTTCCTGGCATGTGAACCGAAGACTGGTATCTGAAGCTTTTTCAAAAAGGTTTGTAACCTAATAGGATCAGTGGATTGCCGTTGGCTGTGTAGACGACTGTAATGCTGAAAAACTCTATTTTGAATACTTTAACTTTCTGTGACCCTGAAATTACTTTCTGGATCTACAAGTGATTTAATTGTATTTTTAAGTGCTTTTTCCAACACCTGCCAGGCTAAGACGTAGCCAGAGTATTCGCTCTTCTCATAGACCTGCTGCATATAGGCTCTATTACTTTGAATCACCACTTTATAACAATAATCACGCATTTGTTTATTAGCATGTTCCAAGTGCTGGCGATTCATGCTATTTTTACAATGGATATATATAGCTCTCCTGGGCTTGTTTTAATTGATCTGCTAGCTGCTTTCTCTCCTGTTTTAAACTTTTAAAAATATCTTTCTATATAATAATGACCCTCATAGTTGCTTTAAACGCATCCCATACTATATATAACTTTCTAAATGTATATTCAATGAAAAATACTGGACAATTTCCATCTTGATTTTGGTAACTGTAGGAGGCTAGCTTAGTATATTTTCAGCAAAACCATTTTGAAAGTGGTTCACTCAACGTCTGTTAGTGTGGGGAGTATTTTCTGATTATTTCCCGACAGCAGCAATCATCCCTTTTTGCCAAATGCCCAGGATGTCTCAGGAAGTTGACAAAAACAGACCCACATAGGATCTGTGTCCTTTGTTTGCCTGATTCACATGACCTCAACAGATGTCATCACTGCAAGACCAGCTTCAGGTGCACATTGAAAGAGAGAAAGAGGGAGAGATAGAAAGAGAGAGAGATTTTGCCTGCACAGCAATGAGGAGCAGTATAAAAGGTAAGATACCCTGGCTGGAGAGACTTCTGAAGGGTGAGATGAGTTACTTCCTTCTACCAGGGCCCTTTTCTCTCCGGCTGAGGACTCCCACAGGGGGAGATCTAAAATGAGAAGATCAGGTGAGACACAACGTCCCTGTTCGACGTCGAGAACGCTGATGTTGAGAAGAGGTACAGCACCTACTTGCTCTCTGTCGACGGTTCGACATCCAGGACCCATACAACGCTGAGAAGGAGAAGACCATCATCGTTGTAGGAGGCTGGCTTAGTATATGGTGCTCATGTATGTAAGTGTAGCACCCTGCACTAATCCAGACAACCCTTATGGTGATTTTAGTGGTCTTAGACAACCTTAGAAAGCTCTCTAAGTGGTAGCTGTTTAGAGCAGCCTTCAGGCTTAGTCCAGAAGGAGTGTAAAGCAGCTTGTTTTACCAGTAATTAATCTTATGGTATAGGTTAAGTGAAAAAGAACCACACAGTGTAGTTACAAAAATATGTATTTATTATTAACACTCACTAACACAATGTATTATCTCCTACGCGGAGATATAAACACTGTACACACAATACTTTGTCAATAGACAATGTAAGTAGCACAGAATACACAGTGGTCCCCAGGGGGAGGCCTAACCATATACTAAAATAGTGAAATGTGAACCATGACTCAAGTCAAGAGTGGGCCCAGACGACGTAGAAGAGTCGCGGACCCAAGGAACCACCCAAGGTGAGTATCTAGGAACCCCACGGAGGTTGTGTGCAGTGTGGGAACACGACCGCATACTCAATTCAAGTCAATTGGTAAGTCGCGGTTGCAATTTTAAAGAAGGACCTTTCCGAGCGGACCCTGAAGAAACCCCATGGAGGACGGAAGGTTGGAGATCCAGCCCACCCGTGGATACCCCAGGAGCCAGGATACCTACACCTGGGAAGCCACCGGGTGCATACGTGTGAAGTGGTGTCGGAAACCGCCGTAGACCACAATGGAGGACTTCAGGAAGATGCCGCTGATGAAGAAGGTGAGAAGAGTGCGGTGGAACCCAGAGGTGGACTCAAGATGAGAGATACCTGCAAGTAGAGGGGACAGAGTATATACCATTCAAGAGTGACCCGGAGGCACGGAAGACGAATGCCCACCGATGTCGGAGATGCAGGAGAGTTGACGGTGCCCTTGAAGTTGCAGCTCTGCAGACCAGGAGCCATTTACGAGCTGTTCCACATCGGATATCAAGAGCCAAGGGGTCAGTGTCTGGCAGGGACACCAACAAGCCTTGGCAACGGCAACCAATGTAGTTGTAGAAAAAGATGCAGTGTCGGGACCAGCAAGGTCCAAGTGACTCACCACGAGCAGGTAAGTCAGAGCAGGCCCGAGCAAGCAGGGGAGCCCAATGGAGCCAAAGAAGACCCTTGAGCGGACCCACGGGCCGGAGGCACAGGAGTTGCAAGAGGACCTCCAGCAGCTTACCAAAGTATGAAGGCCCACGGTGCAATGGATGGGGTGCAGGCAAAGATCTTGGCTATAGGAGATGCTTGAGGCTGGAGCTTCTTGGAGCCCGAAGATCTCTGGGGGAGAGAGTCAACAAGCCTTGGCAACGGCAAGTCAATGCGGTGCACAGGGGTTCTGTTCCAGCGGTTCTGACGAGGGATACTTGCCTCAAACTCGGTGAGAAGACAGTGCAGGCCTTGAGGGAGTTGCAGAACCACCACCTGTGTCGCTGAGGTTTTCGGAGTCCGTGGGAGCCCAGGATCAGCAGACCTGTCAGCTGCGTTGCGGTGCCTGCAGATGCAGGGGAGTGACTTCTTCACTCCAAGGGATATTCCTTTGGCTGTCTTGGATGTCCACAAGTCCTGTGAAGAATCTGTATGGAGCACAGGCACAGACGTTGCATGCAACAGACTTGCAGGACGACGAGACCAGGAGCAGCAGGAGTCTTCCCAGTTGCAGTCTGGGGTCCCAAAGCTAAGTCCAGCAAAGTCCAGAGTGCCCAGACGGTTGAAGAAGAAGTAGTATTAGATTTGAATCTTGTCCCACGACGAATCTAGGGACTCACCCACAGGTAAGCCCTTAAGTACCCTAAGGAATGGGTTGGGACGATTCAGGGGTCCCTCCCACAGTAGAGGCTGGACATTGGGGCAGATACTCCCATGTCCTAGGTCTAGTTTTGTGCCAGAGCGGGAGCCAACAGCTCCCTCAACTGAAGTACGCAAGGAGGGCACCAAATGTGCCCTTCAAGCAGTCTCAGTGGCGCTGGCAAGCACCCCCACCCTGTTTCAATACACTAAGTCCTGTCTGGGAGGTGGTCACACCTCCCTGTGACAGGAAACTATTGTCCTGCCTTCCCTTCCTCTAGCTTGGCCCAGCAGCAGGAGGGCAGAATCGTGTCTCTGGTCGGCAGCAGCCATAGTTTGCTGTCCGGGTCTCGAAGACTAGTACCGGGAGCACTGAGGGCCTCCCAGACGAAGTTTACACACCGGTATGATTCCAACATGTTTGATACCAAACACGAAAGGATTCGTTAAAGCCAGTTTAGAGATAGCCATTGCGTAATGACGCATGGCCACTCTATGTATCTTAATGGCAGATGCACTTACAACCCGGGAGAAGGGACTCCGAAGGTTTTAGAGGTGCCCTGCTCATGCAGGGGCACCCTCACACTCAGAACCGAGCCTTCAGAATTGAAAGGCCTGCCTTAGGGGTGACGTATAGGTTTTAAGTGGAATGACCTCAGATATAAGGAAACCTATATCTGTCGTAAGTGGTGCTAGCACCAGGTTACACAGGCTGCAATGGCAGGCCTGTAGTCACAATTTGGGTGGTCTCTCATGGGTGACATAATACATGGTTCAGCCCATGGGAGACCCCTGGTGTACCTATGCCCTGGTACCTTAGTACCATCTACTAGGGACTTACAATAGTGCACCAGTAGCCAATCTGGAGTGTACCTAAGTAGTCACCATGTCCCTTTTAGGGAAGAAGCACAGAGACTGGGGTGCTGATTAGCAGGATCCCAGTCAAACTAGTCAGAAAACATAGCAACACCAGGCAAAAAGTGGGGGTAACCATGCAGAAGGATCCTACCTGAAGAAAATCAAAATCACCTCCTAAAATCACTGATCGAGGAAATATAAAAGACTGAAAAATCTCAACCAATGGCTCCAGGTGATTTCCTATTGGAGCATAGATTGTAGCAAATGCACAACGTGATCCAGCTATTGCACCATTAAGCAAGCCCATCTACCATTTTTGTCTACCCGAGAGGCTATAAACTCCATCTGTAAACTCTTATTGATGAAGATAGCCACCTCTCTGTGTGCTGCCTGTGAACATGTCTGTGTTTCAAATACAGATCAAGTGGAAAACATAGAGAACTTTGTTGTTTTTGAATTCTTTATATGGGTTTCTTGTATGAAGATATGCCTCAGTATCCACTTTTCTACGACTTGCCTTTTACGCTTATTATTCAGACCATTGGCGTTAAATGAAAAAAACCTTCAAATCCTCTTTCCCTACTGACATTTAAAAATATCTAATTCAGATGGTGTTACTGAAATCCCTGAGAATATTAGCTGCCCATCTATCCATATGTAACCAAATGACTTAATATGTGCCAACCTGACTTTCTTTTCCAGATTCCATCCCTCCTTTCGGCTATCCTACTAAGAAAGTGCATTTGTGCATTATAATTATCAATCATTAAAAAAAAATCAATCTACAACTAGCCCATACAGTACCCGGAAGTAAAGTGCAGCGTACATAAAGTGCTTAAGTGGCTGAATGAAATGTGTAAAGTGCTTAAGTGTCTGAATAATAAAGATCTTACCCATCTTGTCTATAGAAAGCAAAAATATCAATCTGATTCCATTCGCGCTAGTTATTCTTCGAGCAGCAGATTTCTCTGTAGATAATGATTTCGCCATTTTTTTACCAGTGCAATTCTTTCACAAACAACCATCACTCCCTGACCCACCCAGTCTTCCTGTCTACCCAACCCTCCCTGTACCACCCATTCCGTCTTCACCCTTCCTGCCGCCTGAAACTCCTGGAGGATGATACCTGCCTTCTCTCCCATGGGGTAGGGGTCCTACGTCGGGTGCCATGGAACTGCACCCAGGGCTTCTCCTAGGGGAAAAAGGTGGGGCTGCCCCACTAGCATTACAAGCAATGCAATTACACCAGAATATATACCATCAACCAAACATATTCAATATTATAAAAAAGCATTCTCATGGTTTACCACACACTGAGCAAATAAGAAACAACATAGTAGGATATCTACTTGTCTACTGTTGTGACGTAGCTACCAACAAAGTTATGTATTGACTTTAAAAACTCTTGGTCTTGCTCTACAACAGTAAAGACCTGGAAGAGGCACTTATACAACACTTTCAGCTTAGATTGCTGCATTAACGAAGCCTGTGTACCTAAAACTTTAAAAGGGTCCGGCAAATTCCGAAAGTCTCTTAGCCGCTGCCACGGTCATATCTGGGTAGACCTGAAACTAAAATTCTGCTGGAGAGCCAAACAATTTCTGTTGTATTGCTTTCAACAAAATACGCTCTTTTATCTGGTAAAATGAGAAGTTCACCAAAACTGTTCATGGATATTTCAATTGAGCAGTTTGAATTTGCCCAGGGACTCAGTGTGCTCGCATAATTGTCAGATATACCGTAAAGTCGGACAGAATATACCTATGAATCAATGTTTCAATTAATGGAATAATCTGCTAGAGCCCTCTGCATTTTCCCGAATTCCAATGACCCTTGAATTGACACAGTGTGAATGATTCTCGACCTCATCTTGTTTTTCCTTTAACACATTAGTTTCTTTTTTGAAGTGTGTTGAACTTTTCTGTAGCTGTACTTGCTGGTCTTCGAGATCCGAATCTCTCTGCTCAAACTCCTCGTGTCTGTCAGTAATGATGGAAAATGTATTCTCGATAAATGATAACTGATTTTGCAAACTCAACAGTTTCAGTTTCTGGCGAGATCTTAAATTCTCTAATCTCTTGTAGGATTGTCTTCAATAGTTGTATAAGTCACTGGGGAGCAGCAGATTAGTCTTTATGGGGTTTCATTCAAACTTCGCAATTCTGGAGAGTGATAGGATCTTACATCGCCCCACTAGACTTTGGATTAGTCGGGCCTCCTGATTAGGCCGAGGTCCTGTATTATGCAAGAGTGGTGAGTTGCACGCCAAGTTGGAGCCTTTGGATGAGGTCATAATGCATGAGCCCATCCTATAACCGTATCTACTTCCTTATTTACGAGTTCCTTGCCTTGAAATTTTAGGAAAATTGATTATGTATTTCTTATTTTTTACTGATGCCTTTACACGCCTATCTTGTACCTTATGGCCTGGTATTCGACCGAGGGCTTTGTTGACCACCTCATCTCCCATCTCTGTTTGCCTTGAAGCCGGCTGTGAGTCACCCAGTGCAGTGGGTGTCGAGCTGCTGCTTTGGTCTAAAGTAGGATCCTTAGTAAGACTAGCTCTAGGCGAGTTTTCCTGAATCGGCATTTCCGCATAATGTGTAAGAAAATCCTTACTTGTTTTTTCGGAGGTCATAGACCTAGATGTACCACTTGAACCCACTTCCACTCGACCTGGCAGGCCAGATACATTTTTAGAGCCCACATTTGTGCAAGACTGCTTGTTTTTACGAGGAAAGTTTCAGAGGGTATATGATTTCATTGCCCTCAATACACAAGTAGCAAAGTGTAGCTTGAGTTGGCTACCAACAAGCAATGTAATAACAAAAAGATGTAAAAAAATATAATGTACCTCTTTCAAACTAGATTCATCCTCCCACTACCAAAAAAAACCCCACAGGTGACAAAGGAGACCTGACCTCGAAACTCCGTTGTTTCAGCTTTCACTTCCTGCTTCCCAGCCTCGGGCCGTTACAACAGTCTGCCTCCTACCCGATCTCAGCGTCCACACTGCTGTCTGCAATTGACCTGGCGGCCATAATGGAGACTCTATGGCAGAGTGTTTTCCCCTCCGTGCACCTGCACCAGCAATAGTGAGGAGAACCGACGTCTGGGTTCAGCAGCAGTTGTCTAGTGCAGGCATTCTGCATCATATTGTTTAGTTCAACTTCAGTCATATTTTCTTTAATTTGCCAATTTGGGAATTGTTTTAAATTAATTTTTGTGCTGTAAGGTGTTTTTAAATCATTCATGGTTCCAAATCCCGACCAATTATCTGCTGGATAGTTTTATTCAGGCAAATCATATCTATGGGTATATGCATGCTCGAAACAGGAATTCATTACCTTGTACTTTCTAAAAATGTGTTCACCAAACACTTTTCTCATTAATATTTTCTTTCCAATACTCATAGCCTTGTATGGCAAAGTTCTTACTGGACTCACAAGAATAAATTAACTTATTAACGGTGATTAGAATCTTTTTTAATTGTTCTGAGTTTTGTGAGTAATAAAAAAACGGAAAGATCTGACCTATCATCAGTGTACAAATAAGGCTATTTCTTCAAGAAATTCTTGTGGCTATTTAAATGTGGGGTCAATCTTTTGGAGGGGATGAGAGGTATAATGGTCCAGCACACATCCTCTCCATCATATATAATATCAATAATAAAGTGTGCAGTTCCCAGGAGAGTGAAAAAACACCTCACCCAAAATGGCCTTTAGACATCCTGTCTCATTCAGTTGTTATGATTATAGGCAACATTGTTGCGAAGCACAGGCCTGCAACCAACAAGCGGTGTCATGCTTCCTCATCAGGCTGTGCTCCTCGTTGGGCCGGTTGCTTCAATTCCCAACGGGCCCTACAAGGGGGCTCTTAGCTGGAGATCTTTTTCCAGTGAGGGCTTATGTTCCGCAACCATGTTCCCTATAATGATAACAATTGACTGAGAAAAGTTGTCTAAAGGTCAAATTCTATTTTGGATGAGGGGAGTTTTTTTCCCCTCTTCTCAGAACTGCACACTTTATTATTGTTATTATTTAAATGTGGGGCCTGGCAGTATTCCCACTGTGTATAGTTGTATATCTTCTGTGAATTGCTAGTTTTATGTATTCAATGGTGGAAATGATGGTGAAAACAATACATCTCTTTATAATTGTCAGCATTCATTTAAGGATCCTCATTATCGAGGATTGTGGATGCCTGCAAATAAGACATATTTTTAACAGTCTTGATGTCCCAATCATCTGAAAAGGAATAATTATGTCATCCATTGAAAGTTTTAAAACATTAGGCAGTTTCAAAATTTCTGTGGGTCTCATTATCTGACACAGAACTCTTTCCCAAACCATGACATCAGGCAAAAGATAGGCTGTGATGTTTGCAGCCTAGAGGTCTCGTCGAGGTCTTTGGCAGGAAGAATGTGGTCGTAGTTCTTGAACCAAAGGAAGTTGCACTGTTTTATCAGGAACACAACGTCCATTCAATAATAGTAAAACAACATGATGAGCCACATCACAAAAAACTATACTCCTGTAACAATCTAGACGTAGGACCACGGTGGTATTAAATACTTGTCACACAGAATTTCAAATTCAGAGTTATTTTCATACAGCTTTATTTCTTTCAAAGGCATAATTTCAATTGATGTTCGCACCGTTAGGGGTTCATAGCAAACCACAGTTTTAGCTGGAATTGTTGCAGCTGTAGACGTGTCAGATCCCGCCATGGATTCCCTTACTTGGTGTGAAGCTTGAGACACAGCAGGCTTGGCAATCCCCAGAATGGGACTCAAACTTTCATCGTTGCTTTGCTCTTCTTGGGGTAGCTCCTTCAGTATAAGGAAAGGTAGCAACGCTCTACTTTGAAAATTCTTTGTTGCCAGAGGGCATCTACTGTACAAAATTGGCTACATGGTGGTTTTTAACGTGATCTAAGGACACCTTCCTGTTTTTCTTTGAACCAGGCAACAGATGTAGGATTATAGTTTGTGTGCACCCTGTCCCAAGAATTGGAGCGGGTGGTCTGGTCTGTAAGATGGCCAGATACTTGTTTATTAGGGATTTATTTTCAGAGTAGACCATCCACTTTAAGGATCCAACTATCGGCAGCTTGGAAAACATTTTCTTTGCGTGTGGCGGACTCAGAATACTTCAAATTAGATAGCTTGTTTCTAACCACTTTGCCTCTGTAAAATATTGAAACGTTGGCCCGGGTCAAACTTTTTCTCTTCCACTAACTTCCTAAGATTGCTTAAGCCAGATACATACATAGATACTCCAAAGAGCATCTCATATCGAGTATGACCACCTAGTATTCCTCTTGGCAAGTTGTTTAATGCTTATTGGACTCCATACAGATGCTGGAACCAACTCAGTCCTAAAGTTAACACCCTACCAGTCAGGGCTTGTTTAAGCATACCGTTGGCTCGCTCAATAATTCCGTTGTTATCCGCGCAAAACGGGTGCAAGTAATGGAGACATACTCCAGAGCAGACATAGCATCCCTGAAAGCCTCTGCAGCAAACACAGTGCCATTGTCTGAATGAAAGGTATGAATTGGTTCAATGGCTACTAAATACTGTAAATCCTTAGTGACCCCTCGAGCATCAGCATTTCTTTGTAGATCCCCCTTAGAAATCTGGAGCATGACTCGTTTGCGACCAGCATATATTTATACCAATTAGAAGATATTATTAGCCCAATATGGTTGAGGCAAATTGTGGAAAAAGGGTGGTTGGAGATAGTGAAGGGGGTCTGCACTGGTCTTCTAATAATAGAATGTTTAATTTTTTGGCAAATCTTACATCGCCACACATAGTCTGTAGCTTGTTTACGTAAATCTGGCCACCAGTATCGCTGCTGGAACATGGTTAGCGTTGCACTCATGCCAGCATGGGTAGACGCTATAACATTACATCTCAGTCAGTCAAAATATATTTATTCAGTTAAAAACCATAAAAGAATAGGAACAGTTTCATCATAGACAGATTCATTAAAATTAGGGCTCCGTGTTTTATGGTATTTATTTTTTAACATTTCTGTCTGTATCCATATTTATTGTTTGCCCATTTTATTGGTATTTATCCATATTTACTTTATGTCTTGAGAATAAATAAAGCCGTAAATTGGTATATTTCCGCATTTATTTAACTCAGAAACATGCATTCATACTTTGATGCCTGTCCCGTTTTAGCAAATTAAGCAACCAAATATAACAAAACACTACATCAACAGGTAAATTATATACAAATATATGTTAACATATGCCTGCATTTAAGGGAATCTCTTCCTGTTTTTAAATCCCCATAATGTCTATCAGTCTAGCAGTTGGTCTGGAATTCATGAAGGACAACAAGGAAAGTTGTCCTGAGCCCACCCGCCGAACCCTCCGACCCCAACACCGCCGCCCGCAACCTCAGACAGTGGATCGACGACTGCGCCAACACCATCGCCCCGCTCAAGAATCCGCCCAACAGCCACACCAGCAAGAAAGCCACCTGGTTCACCGAAGACCTCCAGGCCTCCAAACGAACATGCCGAAAACTGGAGAAGATCTGGCTCCACGAACGGACAGCGGACAGCTACGCCGCCCACAAGAGCGCCACCCGCAATCACAATCACCTCATCAGATCCGCCAAAGGGCCTCACTCAAAGACCGCCTAGACAACAACGCACACAACAGCAAAGAGCTCTTCAACATCGTGAAGGAACTCTCCAACCCCAGCTCCAACACCAACGACATCCAGCCGTCGCAAGACCTGTGCGACTCACTGGCCACCTCCTTCCACCTCAAAATCGCCGACATCCACGACAGCTTCAACACCACGACCGCCCCGGCAACCACCGAGACCACTGCCCCCACAACCACCAACCGCCTGCTCTCCTGGACCAACATCAACGACGAGGACACCAGCGAGATCATGAACACCATCCACTCCGGTTCACCGCTAGACCCGTGCCCTCACCACATCTTCAACAAAGCCAGGACAGCCATCGCGCCCCATCTCCGGAAAATAATCAACATCTCCTTCGAGACAGCAACCTTCCCGGAAAGCTGGAAGCACGCCGAGATCACCGCCTTACTCAAGAAACCCAAGGCAGACCCCAAGGACCTCAAGAACTTCCGACCCATCTCTCTGCTCCCGTTCCCCGCGAAGGTCACCGAGAAAATCGTCAACAAACAACTGACCCGCTACCTCGAGGAGAACAACATCCTGGACCCTTCCCAGTCCGGCTTCCGCAGCAACCACAGCACCGAAACCGCCCTCATCGCCGCCACCGATGACATCAGGACCCTGCTAGACAACGGAGAAACAGCAGCCCTCATCCTCCTGGACCTATCAGCCGCCTTCGACACGGTCTGCCACCACACACTACGAACACGCCTTCACGACGCCGGGATCCAAGAGAAGGCCCTGGACTGGACCACATCCTTCCTTTCCGGCCAGAACACAAAGCGTCCGCCTCGCCCCCTTCCGATCCAAGGCCACCAAGATCATCTGCGGCGTACCCCAAGGCTCCTCCCTCAGCCCAACGCTGTTCAACATCTACATGGCACCCCTCGCCCACGTCGCCCGACAGCACAACCTCAACATCATCTCCTACGCCGACGACACCCAGCTGATCCTCTCCCTCACCAAAGACCCTCACACCGCCAAAGCCCACCTCCACGAAGGAATGAAGGCCGTCGCCGAATGGATGAGGACCAGCCGCCTGAAGCTGAACTCGGACAAGACGGAGGTCCTCATCCTTGGTTCCAACCCTTCAGCCTGGGACGACTCCTGGTGGCCAACATCACTGGGAACAGCCCCGCCACCCACCGACCACGTACGCAACCTAGGGGTCATCCTCGACCCCACCCTCTCCATGACTAAGCAGGTCAACGCTGTTTCCTCATCCTGCTTCAACATCCTCCGAATGCTCCGCAGGATCTTCAAGTGGATCCCCACCGAAACAAGAAAAACAGTCACCCAGGCCCTCGTCACCAGCAGGCTGGACTACGGAAACGCCCTCTACGCAGGAACGACGGCTAAGCTCCTGAGACGGCTGCAACGCATCCAGAACGCCTCTGCACGTCTTATCCTCGACATCCCCCGACGCAGCCACATCACACCCCACCTGAGAGACCTGCACTGGCTCCCTGTCAACAAGAGGATAACCTTCAAGCTCCTCACCCACGCACACAAAGCACTCCACAACTCCGGACCAGCCTACCTCAACAGACGACTCAGCTTCTACACCCCCACCCGCCAGCTCCGCTCGACCAGCCTCGCCCTCGCCACAGTCCCCCGCATCCGGAAAGCGACCGCCGGCGGCAGATCCTTCTCCCACCTCGCCGCCAAGACCTGGAACACCCTCCCCACCAACCTCCGACAGACCCAAGACCTACTGGCCTTCAGAAGACTCCTCAAGACCTGGCTCTTCGATCAGTAGCAGCACCACCCCCCTCTTCCCCCAGCGCCTTGAGACCCTCGCGGGTATGTAGTGCGCTTTATAAGTGACATGATTGATTGATTGATTGATTGATTGAAAGTCACTCAAGAAGCACAATTTTATGTATTTTTCTGCTTTAAAATATAAATACAGACAGAAAATAGATTGTTTTCTGTCTGTATGTGTCTGTTAAAATGAGTAAAAACGGAAAACTGGAAGCCTTAATTAAAATCATGTATAAAATCATCACAATATAAAATCTCCATACAGTAAATTCATGGCGCCACATCATCATAATCTGCAATACTCTTGTGAACAGCAACTCATCATTATCCCATGTGCAAATATGCGAACAACACTTGCAGTTAGCTCTTCCAGTAATCAAAACAAATGCAACTCATTAATAAAACGTGCAAATTTGCAATGAAACCATCTGACCCTGACAGCAGAGATATTCCCATTTCATAATAAAATTTTGTGTTATATAGGCAATACAAGGAGTGAATACTAGACTTAGGGGTCGATTCCGATTCGGGCCGGAAAAAGCACCGACCGACTCGGATCCGGAAAAAATACCGACCGACACGTACCAGTGGCGCCCGACACGCCAAGTACGATGCAAGCCGCGATAAATCCGACCGACACGTTAGGAAACCAAGCCGACCGACCGAGCCGCTCGGAAAATAGCAATCCGGCCGGAAAAACACGCGAATCCAACCGACCGACACGCACCCGGAACAAATCCGACCGAATCGTACCCGCCAACTCCAACCCGCAAAGTACGATGCAAGGCGCGAAAAACACGACCGAGTCGGACGGAGGACAAGCCGTACGACCGACACGCATACAAAACCGAGCCGAAGCAACACAATACACCGCGACCGACGCGTACGCAGCATACAAAACTGCACAAACACAGCGTGAACGAAACGGAAAACACCGTACGAGACCAATGCAGGGTCCGACTCGGTCACAAGAACGTTTCCAACATACACAAACAGCACAAAAGAAAAATCAACCAAAAAAGGCCAAACAAGCAATTACCAAGCCAATAAATACTGGGGGGTGGGGACAGAGAACAAAGACACACCCACAACTCCACCTATATAAAGGACACAAATCACTACCATGAGCCTTTGCAAATGCCATTCCACTGCCAGCACCCAAGAGAAAGCAACCACACACTCACAGCTCATCCCTCACACAAGCCACACACCATCAGCACACCAACAAATACCTACCTCACATACACCCAGCACAACACACACCCACACACCCTCACCTGCACACCAACACACACATCACCCACCATCACCACCCATCACCATGCCCCCAAGAAGAATCACAAGTTCCTAGATTGTGAATTGGAAGTCCTGGTAGACGAGATCCTCAGGGTAGAGCCACAGCTGTTTGGCACATTGGTCCAACAGACCCCCATGTCGCAGAAAACCAAGATGTGGGAGAGGATCATCAACAGGGTGAACGCCCAATCACCATGTCGGCGCAC
Source organism: Calotriton arnoldi (assembly GCA_963921515.1). NCBI lineage: Eukaryota > Metazoa > Chordata > Amphibia > Caudata > Salamandridae > Calotriton > Calotriton arnoldi. The sequence continues at coordinate 258,974 of CAWUFW010017235.1, forward strand.
AAGAGCGACATCCAGAACAGGTGGTATGACGTGCGCAGGAGGGTGCGGAAACTGCTGAAGCAAGATTACATCAACAGCCAACACACCGGCAGTGGCCCTCCTGCCAAGCCAATATACCTCAGGCCCTGGGAGGAGAAGGTGCGGGCCATCCTACCGCCAGTGAGCATATATGGACTAGAGGACATCCCAGAGCCTGGTGAGTACACAACAAATGTACACAATATACTGCCACAAAACACACACACATCACTGTCAAGGGGAGAGTCAAACCATGCACTCATAGCAATTACACAGCAACTAGAACAGAATCATCCCAAAATGTGTATGTCAGTCAGATAAACCCAACACATGCCATCAAAAAGTCACATCCAACTGTGCCAACACATGTACAAACACAACCACAACTACAGCTAGGCAGTGGCACAAATAGAACTAACACACACATCCACACATGTAGCCACCACAACAACACCAACACACAGTGAAGACCACTCAAAGGAAGGAATTCTGTGTATGCTGGCCAAGTCAGTGTAGCCAATAGCATCATGGGAGTCGCAGTCACACATATTGCCCCCCACAACTGTCCCATCAACACCACCATGAACCATGCGCACATCACAGGGAGTGGAGAAGGACTCACAAGATGGCTGACACTGGCTACTGCTGTGGGGAGCACAAGGCCCTGCTGCCAACTGTGCACCAACAAACAGCAGGACACCACTGACTGACATCCTGAGAGACAACTTACACTCCCTGCAATGCAAGCACGTTCCATGGTGGGATATCTGGCTGGCTGGGTGGGAAGGGGGACTTGCAGCACTGACTATAGTCACCAGCACCTCCCCTCACACCCCCCAACACAAACTCCACAGTACCCACCTGGTAGAATGCAATGCCCTCCATCCTAACACAAGATCCCACAAAGCACCACCACCCTGGCTTATGTTGTGTGAAGCACAGGGACACTCTTGGGACTCTTAGCCAAACAACTGCCAGGACAACACTCCCAGCCATCCTGTCAGCACAGCCAGCCCACCCCACAGGGAAGCAGAGTCAAAAGGAAGGAAGCATGGGCATGCTGGGAAGGGGGTGGAGGCAATAGCATGATGGGAGTCGTAGTCACAGACATTGCTCAGCCTCACAACTGGCCCATCAACACCACCCTGAACCATGCTCACATCACAGGGAGTGGAGAAGGACTCACAAGATGGCTGACACTGGCTACTGCTGTGGGGAGCACAAGGCCCTGCTGGCAACTGTGCACCAACAAACAGCAGGACACCACTGACTGACATCCTGAGAGACAACTTACACTCCCTGCAATGCAAGCACGTTCCATGGTGGGATAAATGGCTGGCTGGGTGGGAAGGGGGACTTGCAGCACTGACCATAGTCACCAGCACCTCCCCTCACACCCCCCCCAACACAAACTCCACAGTACCCACCTGGTAGAATGCAATGCCCTCCATCCTAACACAAGATCCCACAAAGCACCACCACCCTGGCTTATGTTGTGTGAAGCACAGGGACACTCTTGGGACTCTTAGCCAAACAACTGCCAGGACAACACTCCCAGCCATCCTGTCAGCACAGCCAGCCCACCCCACAGGGAAGCAGAGTCAAAGGAAGGAAGCATGGGCATGCTGGGAAGGGGGTGGAGGCAATAGCATGATGGGAGTCGTAGTCACAGACATTGCTCAGCCTCACAACTGGCCCATCAACACCACCCTGAACCATGCTCACATCACAGGGAGTGGAGAAGGACTCACAAGATGGCTGACACTGGCTACTGCTGTGGGGAGCACAAGGCCCTGCTGGCAACTGTGCACCAACAAACAGCAGGACACCACTGACTGACATCCTGAGAGACAACTTACACTCCCTGCAATGCAAGCACGTTCCATGGTGGGATATCTGGCTGGCTGGGTGGGAAGGGGGACTTGCAGCACTGACTATAGTCACCAGCACCTCCCCTCACACCCCCCCCAACACAAACTCCACAGTACCCACCTGGTAGAATGCAATGCCCTCCATCCTAACACAAGATCCCACAAAGCACCACCACCCTGGCTTATGTTGTGTGAAGCACAGGGACACTCTTGGGACTCTTAGCCAAACAACTGCCAGGACAACACTCCCAGCCATCCTGTCAGCACAGCCAGCCCACCCCACAGGGAAGCAGAGTCAAAAGGAAGGAAGCATGGGCATGCTGGGAAGGGGGTGGAGGCAATAGCATGATGGGAGTCGTAGTCACAGACATTGCTCAGCCTCACAACTGGCCCATCAACACCACCCTGAACCATGCTCACATCACAGGGAGTGGAGAAGGACTCACAAGATGGCTGACACTGGCTACTGCTGTGGGGAGCACAAGGCCCTGCTGGCAACTGTGCACCAACAAACAGCAGGACACCACTGACTGACATCCTGAGAGACAACTTACACTCCCTGCAATGCAAGCACGTTCCATGGTGGGATATCTGGCTGGCTGGGTGGGAAGGGGGACTTGCAGCACTGACTATAGTCACCAGCACCTCCCCTCACACCCCCCAACACAAACTCCACAGTACCCACCTGGTAGAATGCAATGCCCTCCATCCTAACACAAGATCCCACAAAGCACCACCACCCTGGCTTATGTTGTGTGAAGCACAGGGACACTCTTGGGACTCTTAGCCAAACAACTGCCAGGACAACACTCCCAGCCATCCTGTCAGCACAGCCAGCCCACCCCACAGGGAAGCAGAGTCAAAGGAAGGAAGCATGGGCATGCTGGGAAGGGGGTGGAGGCAATAGCATGATGGGAGTCATAGTCACAGCTCTACATCCCCCACCACATGGCCCAGCAAGCTCACACTCATGCATGCACATCCCACAGAGAGTGGAAAGGCCCATCAAAGATGTCTGACACTGTTGCTGTGTCGTGGGGAGCACAAGGGCATGCTGGGAACTGCACACCAACCAACAGTAGGACACCACTGTCAGCCATCTTGCCATTGCTCACACACCCACACATACTGAACTCCCCACAAAAGCAAGTAAGTTTGGGAATGCTGGCAAGTGGGGTGGAGGCAATAGCATGATGGGAGTGGCAGTCACTGATATTGGTCACCCCCACAACTGTCCCATCAACACCACCCTGAACCATGCTCACATCACAGGGAGTGGAGAAGGACTCACAAGATGGCTGACACTGGCTACTGCTGTGGGAGCACAAGGCCCTGCTGGCAACTGTGCACCAACAAACAGCAGGACACCACTGACTGACATCCTGAGAGACAACTTACACTCCCTGCAATGCAAGCACGTTCCATGGTGGGATATCTGGCTGGCTGGGTGGGAAGGGGGACTTGCAGCACTGACTATAGTCACCAGCACCTCCCCTCACACCCCCCAACACAAACTCCACAGTACCCACCTGGTAGAATGCAATGCCCTCCATCCTAACACAAGATCCCACAAAGCACCACCACCCTGGCTTATGTTGTGTGAAGCACAGGGACACTCTTGGGACTCTTAGCCAAACAACTGCCAGGACAACACTCCCAGCCATCCTGTCAGCACAGCCAGCCAACCCCACAGGGAAGCAGAGTCAAAAGGAAGGAAGCATGGGCATGCTGGGAAGGGGGTGGAGGCAATAGCATGATGGGAGTCGTAGTCACAGACATTGCTCAGCCTCACAACTGGCCCATCAACACCACCCTGAACCATGCTCACATCACAGGGAGTGGAGAAGGACTCACAAGATGGCTGACACTGGCTACTGCTGTGGGGAGCACAAGGCCCTGCTGCCAACTGTGCACCAACAAACAGCAGGACACCACTGACTGACATCCTGAGAGACAACTTACACTCCCTGCAATGCAAGCACGTTCCATGGTGGGATAACTGACTGGGTGGGTGGGTGGGTGGGAAGGAGGTCTGGCTGTCAACCAAACACAATCAATGCAGACCATGTTCACACCCCAGAGAATACATAGAAATGCCCAAATAATGCAGGACAATGTGCCACACCAATATCAACCCCTGACTGTGACGACTTAGGACAATACAATGTACAGGCCCGCACCCCGAGGCACAGTCACAACTGTCAGGTGTGTCAACCACTGATGCCTGCAGAAACATGACATACATTGTTTGTGTCTCCCAAAAACAGGTGATGATAGGGACACAGCAGCAGACGCTGAGGAGTCCCAGTCCCAGGCTCAAGAGGATGCCGAGCTCACTGGCGTCGTACAGCCTCTGTCCTCCTCGGACGATGAACAACCTGGCACATCCGGTGGAAGTCAACATGCTGCACCAGCAGGACCACCAGCTGCAGCACCAGCAGGTCCACCAGCTGCACCCCCTGCACCCACCCCTCCAACGACTGTCACCACGAATACCATCCCTGCCGACATGGACAGAATAAGGAACAACACCAGCGCAGTGACCCTGGACCAACCTGGGGCCATGGACACCACCACCACCACCAACCCCCAAGGTGGACCAGGGTTATCTGTGCGTGCAACTGCACACACTGCACATGTCAGCAGGGGTGGTGGGAGGGGTGGGAGACAGAGGTCGCTGCTTGCAGACGTTGCTGGTGTGCATGAAGACCCACAACTGGTACGCATAGCTGATGCGTACCAGTCCAGCACCGGAGAGCTCAGCCAGGTAGTGGGGCTCCTCAGAGACATCAAACAGCAGCAGGCTGCCCATCATGCCCGCTTGGACTCCCACATGTCCCAAGTGGAGTCACACATGTCACGTGTGGACTCCCACATGTCACGTGTGGACTCCCACATGACCCGCGTGGACTCCCACATGACCCGCGTGGAGTCCAAGTGGGATGTACTACATGAGATGACGGCGGTGCACAGGGACATTTTACAATGCCTCCGCCAGATGAACAGCAACCAGTCCACACCTCCCTGTGTGCCAACAACATCTGGTACCGAACAAACTGCAACTGCCACAGGGAGGGAGGAGGACTCTGGCGGAGAGTCCCCTGCACCGCAGCAGCCTGCACTAGAGAGCCCCCCAAGAAGAGGGGTCGTCCGAGGAGGGGAAAGTGAGAGGCTGATGGCCAAGCGCAACTCCCAGGAAGCCTGAACCTGTTCTGGATTTTCGCCTTTGTGCACAGACTGTTCACCCTGTTGATGGCAACACTACTCCCACACATTGCATGGGGAGTACAAGTTGGAACAATGTGTCAGACAACTGTGGCCCCGATACTGGGGATCCTGTCTACCTGGACTTTCTATTCATCTAGGAACTTGGGATTGCAAGATTCATGTACAGCACAATCCATCCTATGCACTATTATCACAATAAACACACTAATACACCATACTTGCCTCTGTCGTGATTCCAACGTGGGTGCTGTTATGGGGATGATGAACTGCAAAATTACACAGTGTATGCGAACTGCAACAGCAAGGACAACACAGGCATGTGAGTACAGGCAACGTGACACATATGAGGGAGACACACCACCAGGGCTACACAACACATACACACCTAGGCCATCTGACTCATTGCCTACACTGATGTTGCCAGGGAAGACGGTGCAATGCACAGACACCACACCCATTCCCAGTTGTAGTCAAGTAGCCCACAGGTGCAGTAAGCAAATGGCAGTCAAATGTGTGACCACAGACAACGCACATCACTAAGTGAAGCACAGGTTTATTACACAGTAGCAACATGCCGTAACCACTACAGATGCAAGGTAACCCCACCTGGTAGCGGGCACACAGTCAACAACTGTAGACAGAAGGAAGTCCATGGGTGTGGCGCACATCACCTGTAGGGACACAAAAGCTACCAGCCTGGATGTGCAATCACGTCGTCGGTGGACACAGTTGACCAAACGAATCTGAAAGTACCCTGTGAAGGACAGAAATGACACACAGTCAAAAGCAATGCAGTACAGGACAGAACAGCAAAACTCATGCACAATACATGTTACAAGATACCCACCCAGAACCAAGTTAGCATGTCAACACTGTTGGGGAGTACAGCCCACCTGTCACCACACATCGCAACACACATCCTGTCAAGTAGCCCATGGACACACTCCAACAGCACCAGAGCACCACCCACACATCATGCCAACTCACATCATTCACATGACACCTCAGGATACTCACATTCAGCTAAAGAAGTTGGTGATGAGCTGTGTGCGGACATCACCATCACCATCATCATCATCATCGTCACTGGCATCGTGGTCCAGGCCAGGATCCTCCACAGGTGGCGGATGTTGGTCATCGTCATCCTGGATGAGAGGCAACTCCTTCCGCACTGCCAGGTTGTGGAGCATGCAGCAGACGATGATAATCTTGCACACTTTCGCAGGGGCATATGGGAGGGACCCTCCGGTCTTGTCCAGGCAGCGGAAGCGGCTCTTCAGGAGACCAAAGGTCCGCTCAATCACTCTCCTGGTCCGACCATGTGCCTCATTGTAGCGCATCTGGGCAGGTGTCACAGGGTTCCTGAGGGGTGTCAGCAACCACGGCATGTTGGGGTATCCCGAGTCACCTACGGACAGACAAGTGCACATCAGCTGACTTGGAAAAGTGGGCGGAATACTACAGATCAGATCACACACAATGGCACAAAGTCAGTACACACCGACAAGCCAGGCACGCTGGTTCTGCATCTGTGCCATCAACCTGGGGATGCGACTACTCCTCATCACAAAGGCATCGTGTGCTGAACCAGGGAAACGGGCACACACGTGTGTGATGGTCATGTCTGCAAGACACACCACCAGTGCATTGACCGAGTGGTAGTGCTTGCGGTTCCTGTAGGCCTGCTCCTGGGCCTGTGGTGGTACCAAAGCCACATGTGTCCCATCAATGGAGCCAATGACATGCGGCATCCTCCCCAGGGCATAAAAGTCACTCTTCACGTCAGTGAGTCGTCGCAGTCTAGGGAAATAGATGTACCGGTTCAGGAAGAGCAACATTGCCGCCAAAACATCGCGGAGCACACGGCTGAACATGGTCTGTGACATCCCACCAGCAGACGCCACAGTATGTTGGAAGGTACCGGTGGCAAAGAAGTGTAGGGCTGCCATCACCTTCACCTTGGGGGTCAGCGCTGTAGGATACGGCCGGCCAGGCTGCAAATGTGGGGACAACTGCACTGCCAAATCCTCAATCAGCTGCCTGGTGAAGCGGTACCGTCGGATGCTGTCCCGTTCCACCATCGTTGCCAGGTCTGGGAATGGCCGATGGACAGCAGGAGCCCTGCAGTGCAGAGGAGAAGTAAGCAAGATCGTCAGTCACCCCACATATGCGGCATTGAACACACTCAAGATCCCAACATACATCATCATGAGGCACAACTACATGAAGTGTGCAGTACCGGAACGACATGTATGGTACATACATGGCCAACATCTGTCAACACGGTCCTACAGGTGGCATCAATTTGTCCCAGGTTGGCCCATTGGATATCATGATGCTGTGTCACAGTCACCCCCCAGTGACATGTGAGGACAGATGTGCCCCAGGCACCACAGCTCAACGACAGGCACATTCCCAGGGACCCTGTAATGCCACATGGACACTGGCATCACCTGGAGTATCATGTGTACACCACAACAAAACAAACATGACCCCCACAGGTAGTGGCCACACTTGCCATGGCAGGAGAGCCATGGACGTCTGTGACACACACGCACAACATCAGAGTCCATGCACACACAACGTGGATGTGGAGACTGTCTCCCATTGTGCACATGAAATCAGAGACATTGTAAACACTACATGCACAAAGACTGTGGAGGGCCATCACTATTGTGCCACTGGGACACCCTGGCTCAAACATACCGTCCCACATGGGACTCACGGGGTATGTGACATGACATACACAAACACCACTGTGAAATGTGACCATGGCACATGCACAGATATGAACAGTTGCACATCACAGTGGTCACGTACACGTAACACCCATGATCCTGTCCCCATGAACACGTGCACAGCCTGGGGGTGGCTGCCCACAGGTGACACCCACAGGACAACATGTACACCAACATACACACAATAGGAAATGCAGCCTTACATGCCTTATGATAAGGTTTGGACAGGCTGTCGTGATGTAGGTGTGCCCCTCACTCCCTGGGAGCTATCTGTGGCTGGCATATGTCCATCTGAGACAGGCATGCTGACATATGCCAGTCACATGTACAGTGATGCGTTGTACTGCAATGGACCGATCGGTGCCTCCGGCCGGCCCATTGCATTCAATGTGTGCGGGTACGCGTTGTACCCCTGTGCGCGTTGAACAGCAATGGACCGATCGGTGCCTCCGGCCGGCCCATTGCATTCAATGTGTGCGAGTACGCGTTGTACCCCTGTGCGCGTTGTACTGCAATGGACCGATCGGTGCCTCCGGCCGGCCCATTGCATTCAATGTCTGCGGGTACGCGTTGTACCCCTGTGCGCGTTGAACAGCAATGGACCGATCGGTGCCTCCGGCCGGCCCATTGCATTCAATGTGTGCGGGTACGCGTTGTACCCCTGTGCGCGTTGTACTGCAATGGACCGATCGGTGCCTCCGGCCGGCCCATTGCATTCAATGTGTGCGGGTACGCGTTGTACCCCTGTGCGCGTTGAACAGCAATGGACCGATCGGTGCCTCCGGCCGGCCCATTGCTTTCAATGTGTGCGGGTACGCGTTGTACCCCTGTGCGCGTTGAACAGCAATGGACCGATCGGTGCGCACCCATTGACAATGGGCTTGCCTGGCAACGGACGCGTTTTCGAATATTCGAACGAGTCGGTTGCTGGAAAATCAGTTGGTCACCCACAACAATGTTGCAAAATCATGTATGTCATGAAGTTGAAGATTTGAAGGATGCTGTGGGCGTGTTTTGGTGCTGCTATTCCATGGATTGGCCATATTCAGAAGATGCAAACGACTTGGACCTATCACTTTGGACACAAGGGACAGTATCTGCCTCTCCAGCACATATATATTGCTGCATGTTCCCCTGAGAGCCCACTTGCCTGCACTACATGCTCCAGGACGACATCTGCCACTGCACTGCTGCTGTCTCTGCCCCTCTGGACCCTGCAATGGCACGTACTGTGGAGAGAGCCCCAGCCTTCAGCCTTGAAGAGAACCAGGCCCTGCTGGACAGCCTACTTCCACAGTACAGCAAGCTGTATGGGACACCAGGGGAGCAGGTGAGTGTTCTGTGCACTGCCTTTCTGAATGTGCATTTTGTCTGACTAGCAAGGCTGAGAGTCAGCACACCACTGGCTAGCAGGCTCACTGAGTAGTTGTCACCCCCCATAGTGTGTAGTGACTTGCACTGGACAGGTATGGTGCAGTGACAGTGCTTCTGAACAGGGTTTTACTCCCCATGCTATGATACCATGTAGTGACTTCTGGAAAACTGTCCATGGGCAGCCGTGCACTGCCTGGGTACACCATGTGCCCCTGTGATTGCGACATGTATATGCAACTGTGTCATGCACGGATATGTTGCATGTGTAGTAATGTCCTTATCACTTTGTCATCCTGACAGGCTTCTGCCCATCGGAAGCATGAGATCTGGAAGGACATCGTCCGGGCTGTCCGGTCCGTGGGGGTCTACAAGCGCCGGATCCGCAACTGCCAAAAGAGGTGGCAGGACCTTCGGGGCTGGACCCGGAGGATTGCACGGGTCCAGCTGAAGCTGTCGCCTCCTCGCAGGAGGGGCGGAACACGGACCCTGACCCCCACATGCTCAGGATCCTGGCGGTGGTCTTTCCAGACCTGGATGGGCAGCTGAAGGCCAGAGAGCAGCAAGGAGGGGTGAGTCAAAGACTGCACTGTGTACTCTGTCTAACATGTTATGTGCCCTCCTCGGGCCAGGTTGAACTGCCACAGTACAGCAGTCATGTTGTCCAGGAGCCATGTCCCTCTATTGTGCACTGCCCACTCCTCATCTGATACCCAGGTGTGGCCCTTACATGCAGGGAATTCTGTCACTTAGGACTGTGTCCTTGCAGTTTGCTTGACTCAAGGTGGGAGACAGCATCTGTTTCCCTGACTCTGTGGTGGGCATCATGGGTGGGTCCATTGCTTACACAATGCCTGTATTCTGACATGTATTCAGCGTGTTACTTTGATCTGTGGTCCAATTGCTGAGCTGATCCACCACATGTGGCTGGGGTACCTGGCACACACCCATGCTGCGGGTGGGAACAATGTTTGGGCCCCAGGAGTATGTATATGACGTGTGTCACACATACTTAGCCAGCTGCCTACAGTCCAGGGCTCATCCCTCATTCATGTGGGGCTGGACAGTCATGCCTACTCCAGGCCATACAATACACTCTGTACTCCCACTCCCGTGTATCAGAGGACACATTGTGCACAGTGATTTGCCCCTCAGGTGTCTGCCTCTGTGTCAGTGTGCTGTGGATTAGTCGCCAGGACTGCTGTGGAGTTTCTTGGTAGGGGCTCAGCATGCCACTGGAGATGTGACCATAGGAGACGATACTTGTGTGACACATAGGTGTCTGATCAGCTGCCCATGCAGACTGGGGCATGTAAATGTGAAGTTCAGGCAGCTGTTCCCCATGCACAGCAGAGTGTGAGGGCTCAGGTTCAGAGGGTAGTGTCACAGGTCTCCCATATGTCCAATAGGTATGACCTGGACAGATGAGGGTTAAGAGGATGTGTTGTGGGGGGATGTACATGTGCACTTGTGCAGCTCCAGGACTTGCATTCCCCATGACCTACTATTGTGACACAGTGCAGAGTGTTGTTGTCTGGCTGCAAAGTCATACATCACTGAGACAGTGATGTATGACTTTGCAGTCATGCCTCCGCCATGGCATGTGTCTACTGATTGGTGATCCTGCAGGGAGTGACATGTGCTACATGCACACCATAGTGGCGCTGGCTATCAGGACATGGGTGCATCATGGTGTCTGTCGCTGGTATGCATCACATGCATTTCCTATTTGACTCTGGGCATCCCTTACATCCGTAAACCTGTACTGACTCAGTGGCAAGAGCTGTGATGTGTCCACACCGTGTTCTCTGCACTGTCCAACTACTGTGTACTTGGTGCATGTGTCAACACTGGGGTGTTGCAATCCAACAGACACCAGACAGATGGGTGCAAGGCCATGTGGGATGTGAGTGCCATGCTTGGCATCAGACTGACAATTGACTTCTCCTGTTCAATTAGTGCACTTTTAGCAATGTACAACTAATGATGCCAGGGCTTGCTCTGTGATGTGCTGTGCTCACAGTGGTGTGTGCGTTATGTGCAGGTGACTGATGTCTGTCTGTTTCCCCATTGTTTGCAGATACATCCACGGCCACGGAAGGGGACAGCTCCACGGACCAGGAGGAGCCGGAGAGCCAGACTGGGTCAGCAGCCGAGGAGTGGTCGGAGGGACCCAGTGGCACGGAGGGCGAGGGGAGCCACACCGAGGAGTCCTCAGCAGCATCCACCTCAGCTGAGGACCAGAGCAACTCGGAGGATGACTCCCTTGTGGAGGCGGGTGTCAGCAGCCACCACACCCCAGCTAGTGTTGCTGTCCCCGCCACCACCAGCACCACCACCGCCCTCCCATCGGCTCCCATTCCCCAGGTCCGTGGAGGCTCCCATGTCCGGGAGCGTGTCTCCTTTGGGCCAGGCACCGCACCCCTGCCCCTGTGTCCCCTGCTGCCCTGAGTGAGGAGTCTGTGTACCTCCTTCGCCAGCTCCATGTAGGGCAGACAGCCATGCTGAGTGTCCTCCATGCGCACACCGCGCTGTTGACTCAGCTGGTGTCGTTCATGGAGGGCATCTCATCGGGCATGTCTGACCTACAGAGGGGCAATAGGTCCATGGACTCCTCCCTGACGGCAGCAGTGTCCCTCCTCAAACGGTCCCTCACCCCTCCTGCCTCTGCTCCATCCACACTCCCCAGCACCTTACCCATCCCAGGCACACACACACTGGCACACACCAGCACACACACATCCAGCACACTGACACACACGCCAATGACAAAACGCACACGCAAGCACATTCAGGGGACTGAAGCCAGACTCACAGGGGATGGGGCCCTGGAACACACACACGCATCCACATGCACTGCGCAGTCCTCAGTTCCCTCTCCCTCCAAAGCACCCTCCCTTGCCTCACCTGCAACCCCAAAGTCACAGCAGCTCTTCCTCTGTGACCTCGGCCTCTTCCCCACCGATGAAGCTGCTCCAGCATCCCGGGGGAAGAGGAAGCCCACCCACACGGAGCAGAGTGCCCCTCGCCCCCGGACACCCTCCCCCAGGCGCAGACGGACTGAGGCCCCCACCCGCAAGTCCCCCGGAGTGCTAAGAGCAAGACCCCGCCACCGCCCTGCAGCTCCAGGCACAAGGTCTCCGTCCTCCATCCCTCAGGCCCCCACTGCACAGGTGCCCCCACCACACCCTGCCCCAGGTTCCCCCACCCACAGATATACCATCCCCAAGATGCTCCGGCCTTCTCCCCCTGCCACTTGCTCTCCCAGCACCACACCCCCGCTGCGCTTGTCTGTGCCACTGATGTGGTGAGGGTGTCCCCCCCTCTGTCCAACCCACCTTGCCTGTTCCCCATTCTCCTCCCCTGGAGGTAGGCACTGCAGTGGAGTCCACTACCGCCCTGTCTGACTTGGGCACTGCAGTGGCGGACCTGTCCACCCCATCTGCAGGGTCCACTGCAGTTGTGCCGGCACCCACGACATCTGTGTCATGCCCCCAGTTGTGCCGGCACACACCATGTCAGACACCTCCACTGCAGTTGTCAGTGGCTCTCCAGCACCCACCACCCCTTCCCTGACTCCCCTGTTGAGCCCTGATCCTGTCCCTGCGGTGCCTGGCCTGCCCCCGGTTGCCCCTCCTAGTGGATTGTCCCTGGTATTGTGCAGGCATGCGTAGGGTGACATCTGCCAGTGTCACCCTGTTTGAACTTTGACAATGGACTGGCCATTGGCCTTTGCTCTTTTT